>JAODAL010028994.1:0-52388 GCA_025379985.1 Phyllomedusa bahiana | reverse complement strand
GGTGTGCCCTGCATTGCATGCTTGGTGAGGGGGGTAAATAAAGTTTTCCAGAGGCACCCTTGGGGTTTTTCTCCCACCTTCCCGCTGCGCTGGCCGCTACGGCCTTGGAAACTCTACTGCTGTCACGTGCGATTTTGTTCCATCTACATTTGGGGAACGTGAAGCAGACGCAACAGTTGTCCCCAGTTATCAATCAGCAAGGTCTCCTTTTTCCTGCATTTTACCTCTCATTTGGGTGGGGGGAAGGAAAGTGCTGATTTTTTGTTTTTTACCCCGGGGACCAGGAGGGTGGCCACCCAGTAACTGTTTTTCATTTTGAGGCCCTTTAATGCGAGGATCAGGGGAAGGAAATGGGAACATCCAACACCTCTGAGAGAGGAGCCTTATTTCCCCCAAGCATCTGGTCGAGGGGCACTAGAAAACGATCTCCTCACTTCGTACTGCTAATGGCATTGGCTGCTCCAAAATCGCTGGAGATGTGGAGGGGGGAATTCCAGCGTTTCCCCATGTAAACAATGAGACGGTTGACGGGGAGGCCGACTGCCTGCAACGCAGCCAGGCGGGACGAAGCAGGGTCGAACGGCGGAAGGGGCAACTTAGACTTCGACCTTCCCACGGGCAGCCCAGACCCGGGAAGCTTTTTAGAAATTTCTGGACGAAAAGGGTTCATGACATGTCCAGGAAAGGGGATTTGCCCAGTTACCGATCTTAAGGGGGCTAGCAGTTTTCGCCAGTTATCGCAACCACCTTCCCTGGCAAGGTTCTTGTCACCCACCAGCCTCGGTCTCGTTGCGGGGACCGTCCACGCTCCTACCTGGGTGGATGGCCCCCAAGACAAAAAAAGGTTTCTCATTTAAAAGCTTTTCCCTCTGCTGTGAAGGGGTTTTTAATTGAGGGGCGTGCTAGCTTGTCTGTCTTCTCCCCCTCTTTTCCCCCCCCCCTCAGCACACAGGCAGCTTCCGCCAGTAAATTCATACAGGGCGGGGGGAGGGGGAGGGGGTTTTATGCCAAGTTTAAACCCCGTTTGTCCTGCCTAGAGGGCTATGATTTCTAAACAAGGGGCTCAAGTGTTCCTATACCCTCTGCATAGCTTACATATCCCACATCCACAACAACAAAAAAAAACCCCTCAGAACAAGCAGGGAAAATGCAAATGTTACCAATGTGCCCTAGTACAGCACAGCATAAATAATTTACATCCCCGATCTGTATATTATTATATAGTCACAGACATATATGATTATAGTAACAACAGGGGCACGCGTCACATCATCTGTGTAAGAGCAGGGGGAAGCAGGACACACAGGGAAATCCGGCACACGGACACGACGCCAATCCTCCCTCCCCCCCCCGCACTACAAAGCATTCTGTGCGGGAGGGGCTTCTGCCCGACCTTAGTGAGTCATACAACCTACAGCCATAAGATAAGGATCAACAGGTCGCGCTATAGAAATTTTAGAAGCGATGTAGAATACTAACAGGGCTACTAAAAAACTAGGACATTTTGTAAAACATATTTCAAGGCTCTTTTTTTTTAAAGATTTTTTAAATTTAAAAACCCCAATCATTGTAGCGAGACAACCCCTTTAATTTCAACACGCCTGTTTCTCTGGCCTGATGCCACCAAAAACCCTTTTGGGGGAAAAACCCTGCACCATCCCTGCGTTTTAAGAGCGTCCTAAGCCGAGAGCACCGCACCCCCAGAGAAAACCACCCCCACCCATGAGCTTCACGGGAGATATGGGGCCTTTGGCAGTGCTTACTAGCCATGTGTCGTGGTCAATGAATTTTTCCGGACACAGATCAGACAACGCGCTTTAAATTTTAGATGACACGTGCGGGCCCGGCAGGGAGGCTTTTCCTGGCAAAGAAATCCTGCTGGGGCATCTGTATTGGGGGCAGGCGGGCCATGACGTCATACCCCATCTGTGTCCACCAGACGGAAAGGCAACATTTCCAAGGCCAAAAGCCTGGCAATGCCGACATTCAGGCTTTTTGCTTTGGGATGGTTTGGGTTAAAGTGTTTCTTCTGCTCCCAAACCTGGAAGACAGAAGGCTGGCTGCTAGACTGGCCACTGTACGGAGTGCAGGTCGACAAACTGGCGGAAGGAGAAGGGGTAGGATGGGTCTCTGGTGCTGCTGGTGGTTCTCGGGCGACGGTGGAGGCTGAAGCGGAGGCTGATCCCTGATCATGACTCTGAGAGACATGGGCAGCTGAGGAACGCTTGGTGGTGGCGGAGGAGGAGGAAGAAGCTGAGACAGAGGTGTGACCGTGGTTGGAGGCCCGGCGTCGGTCTGGGCCTTTTTTGGCCAAGTGTTGCCTCCATTTCAACTCATGCATTCGCTGCATGTGACTAGACATGTTGGTGGTGGTTAAACACTTAAGGTTCTTGCCTCTACTAATGCGATACGGCAAAGGCGGCATATGAAATCGCTGTGTGAATCAGAGGCTTGCTCAATGAAGGCCCAGGCTTGAGAGGTCCTGGATCTTTTTGACGTTGATAAGCGAGGAGCGGGGTTTCCGCTGACCGTGGCTGGCGGAATGATATCAGCGGACTTCTGCGACCGCCCTCTCCCTTTTTGAGGCGGGACCCGTACTGACTCTACCCCATCGTCTTCCTCCTTGTCCAGTGATGAAGCCCTTGCAAGCAAATTCTTCTGAAAAGACCACGTTGGATCCGCAATGTCGTCATCATCATCATCAACACAGGTGACTTAGTCGTCCTGACATTCTGCATCCAGGAGCTGCGGGCTACAAGCAAGAGGACTTCAAGGCGTTGCCGACCGCTCCGGATTTTTGCCGATTGACCGGCTTCCTTCCTCCTCTGATGGCATCAGTAACTGGGCGTCAGAGCAGAGAAAATCATCCTCTTTGGCCTCTTGATCTTTTAACATGCCTTCTGACCCCAACCGCATTTTGTCATCAAAGAGATCTTTAGAAAATGGATTATCCACAGTGGTGGGTACACGAGTTGACATTTGGACTACTTCATGTTGGACGTATGCTGATGATGCTGATGACGACATTTGTGGCCGTGACTGGGAGGACGAGGAGATAAGACTGCTGGATGCAGGTTGCATTAACCACTGAAGAACAGATTGGCGACGCATTTCGTTACTGAGATTCACATGGCCCTGACCCAGCGAAGACAGGCCAGACGGTCCTGCAACTGACGATCCGCTGGCATGCGTGTTGTCGCCAGCACTGGAAGGAGCACCTTCTCTCGTACCTCTACCTCCATGTCCTACCCCCTCTTTGCTCGCTTACCACCTGAATTTCGCTCCATGTTCAGAAATATAAAAATTTGAGAAGGTATGGAAGAGTTTTTGAAAGTCTCTTATTAAAAGATGACAAATCACAGCTATTCTCAAATGCCTCCAATCAAGACAAAATTGCTGGATTCAAATTTAACTGCAAAGTGGCTCTTTCAACACAGCTGGCCGGCGACAAAAGTGAAAAAATCACGTATCTGAAATGTATACTGATAATAAAAGGTATTTTTTGGCACCTATCAACTTGTGGTGACTACAAAGTTGCTGGATTCAAATTTAACTGCAAAGTAGATCTATCAACAAAGCTTGACTGACCAAAAGTGAAAAAAAAAACCTGTCTGAAATGTATACGGATATTAAAAAGGTATTTTTTGGGACCTATCATACACCCGTGGTGACTTACAAAATTGCTATATTCAAATTTAACTGCAAAGTAATCAACAAAGCTTGACTGACCAAAAGTGAAAAAAACACCTGTCTGAAATGATTCGGATAATAAAAAGGTATTTTTTGGCACCTATCAATTCACCTGTGTGACTATTTTTCTAAAATTTTGAGGCCTGAATTCAAATTTAACTGCAAAGTAGAATCTATCAACAAAGCTGACTGACCAAAAGTGAAAAAAAAACACCTGTTGAAATGTATACGGATATTAAAAGGTATTTTTGGCACCTATCAGTACAGCTGTGGTTGACTACAAGTTGCTGGATTCAAATTTAACTGTGCAAGGTGGCTCAATCAACACAGCTGCCTGCGGCCAAACTGAAAAAAAACACGATCTTGAAATGAATAATGAATAATAAAAGTATTTTTTTGGCACCTATCAACCCTGATGGTGTACTACAAAGTTGCTGGATTCAATTACTGCAAAGTAGATCTATCAGACAAAGCTTGACTGACCAAAAGTTGAAAAAAACACCTTTCTGAAATTTATACGATATTAAAGTAGGTATTTTGCACCTAATCAGTATACCTGTGGTGACTACTATATTGCATGTGTTCAAATTTAATTGCAAAGTAGATCTATCAACAAAGTGCTTTGACTGACCAAAAAGTTGAAAAAAATCCCTGTGTGAAATGTATACGCGATATTAAATGGTATTTTTGGGCACCTATCAGTACACCTGTGGTGACAACAAGTTGCTGGATTCAAATTTAACTTGCAAGGTAGATCTATCAACAAAGCTTAGACTGACCAAAAGTGAAAAAAACACGATCTGAATGTATACGGATATTAAAAATGGTATTTTTGGCACCTATCAGTACACCGAGGTGACTACAGAGTTGCGTGATTCAAATTTAACTGTCAAGGTTGGCTCTATCAACACAGCTGCCGTGCGCCAAGAGTGAAAAAAAACACGTATCTGAAATGTATACTGATAATAAAAGGTATTTTTTTTTGGCACCTATCACCTGTGGTGCCTACAACAGTTGCTGATTCAAATTATAACTGCAAAGTAGATCTATAAACAAAGCTTGACATGACCAAAAGTGAAAAAAGCACCTGTCTGAAATGTATACGATATTACAAGGTATTTTTTGGCACCTATCAGTACACCTGTGGGTGACTACAAAGTTGCTAGATTCAAATTTAACTGCAAGTAGATCTATGAACAAAGCTTGCAGTTACCAAAAGTGAAAATAACACCTGTCTGAAATGTATACAGGATAATAAAAGGTATTTTGGCACCTTTCGAGTACACCTGTGGGTGACTACAAGAGTTGCTGGATCAAATTTTAACTCAAGGTGGCTCTATTACACAGCTGCCCAGCGCCAAAGTGAAAAAAACACGTACTGAAAGTATACTGATAATAAGAGGTATTTTTTTTGGCGACCTAACAACCTGTGGTGACACAAAGTTGCTGGATTCAAATTTAACTGCAATGTATATCTAATCAACAAAGCTGTGCACTGACCAAAAGTGAAAAAAACACCTGTCTGAAATGTATACGGATATTAAAAGGTATTTTTGCACCTCTCAGTATACGCCTGTGTTTACTACTAAATTGCTGTATTCAATATAATTGTCAAAGGTTTTAGATCTATCAACAAGGCTTGACTCGACCAACAAGATGAAAAAAAACACCCGTGTGAAATGCAAACAGATATAAAAGGTGTATTTTTGGCAAAAACCCCCTAAAATTTCAAGTTACACCGATTGGTGACTACAGATGTATGCTGGAATTCAAATTTAACTGCAAAGTAGATCTTAACAACAAAGCTTGACTTTGACCAAAGTGAAAAAAACACGTATCTGAAATTACTACTGATATTAAAAGGTATTTTTGGCACCTATCAGTATACCTGAGGTACTAATAAAGTTGCTGTGAAGTCAAATTTAACGCAAGGGCTCTATCAACACAGCTGCCTGCCGCCAAAGTGAAAAAACCACGAATTGAAATGTATACTGATAATAAAAGGTTATTTTTTTGGCACCTATCACCTGTGGTAACTACAAAGTTGCTGATTCAAATTTAACTGCAAAGTAGAATCTATAAACAAAAGCTTGACTGACCAAAAGTGAAAAAAAGCACCTGGTCTGAAATGTAAACGGATATTAAAAGGTATTTTTTGCACCTAACTGTAACACCTGTGTGACTACAAATTGCTGGATTCAAATTTAGACTTGCAAAGTAAGCAATCAAAAAGAGCATGACTGACCAAAAGTGAAAAAAACATCTGTCTGAAAGGTATACGGGGTATATTAAAAGGTATGTTTTGGCACCTATCAGTACACCTGTGTGACTACAAAGTTGGCTGGGATTCAAATTTAACTGCAAGGTTGCTCAATCAACACAGCTTCCTGCTCCAAAGTGAAAAAAACACGTAGCTGAACATGTATACTGATAATAAAAGGTTTTATTGCACCTATCACCTGTGTGAACTACAAAATTGCTGTATTCAAGTTTAACTGCAAGGATGGCTATATCAGACAAAGCTGAGACTGGCAAAAGTTGAAAAAGAACACCTCTCTTGAAATGTATACTGAGAATAAAATTGTGAGTTTTGCACCTAACAAATAACCTGCATTACTTACAAAAGATCCTGTATCCCTAATATAAGGATTGAAATGTCTAAACAAAGTTTTGGCTGATACAATATCCAGTATCCTTAAAAGATGCTTGTCTGTGTTCGCCCCATGTGGGCCCCCCACCCCCTCCTGACTATACAGCGGTTAGATGCTCCTTTAAAAATTCTCGGGCCTAACTACCAAAAATCTGCAAATCTCTGATCTAACTAATTTTCTAAGGGAATCACAGCTAAAAGTAGAGCTGCTCTGTGAAAAAATAAAAAAATTTCGCTGAGCTTTTTGCTGACCCGGGTTGGACGGGGGCCGGGAGCGCACGTCCTACTGCTATGAACGCTGACAGACACTAAACCTGAACGGGAAAAGGGCTTTTCCCTTTTGAAAAAAACAGGTCATGGGGATTTTTCCAGCCAAAACCAACCATACACATCCCAGTCATGACGTCGCACACACATCTCACCCTGCTCTATTTTTGTAAAACTTATTTGGGTGGCCGCCAAAAAGACAGGAAGTTCCCAAAATGGCGCGATATTAAAAGATTATGCAAAATTTTAACCTAAATTATCGGGTTGATCTAAAAAATCCCACAACGTAAATAAACCCTGCCGATTTCAACTTTGGGCGAAAATAATCGCTCAACACTAGTGAGGAATATTAAAATATTGGGGGGAGGGGTATATATTTTGGTTTTTGGGCCCCCAAATTTTTGGTGTGCAAATTTTTTTTTTTGCTCTGGTGAAGGTGGGGGCTTTTGCAGAGTGGGGTCCCTGGGAGCTGGTACAGCAGGCAAGCAGTTGATGTGGTGATTTTTGCTTTAAGAAAATCCTCCCCACTCTTCCAACCCTTTTCACAATGGGAGTTGGGCTGGGAAAGGGTGTGTGTTGAAGAAACCCTTTTTTTCAAACTCACTTTCGAGGTAAACTTTTAAAAAATGTTTCAGGCTGTGTATCGTGATGCCCTTTTACTAAGCTTTACCCTCTTTTTGAAAAGTGCTAATTTGGTGTAAAACAGCTTAAAAGCTTAAACATTTTTGTACAAATTTTTGTACATATAAGATTTGCTAAAAATGTGCACCTTTTCTACCATAGAATACTGGCGTAAGCACATCATAACTGTATAAAAAATGTAAAACCTCACAATTTTGCAGTACAATAGCATATGACTGCAAATTTTCAAATGCTCAATGTAACCTCACCCTCTTTCTTCTATAAAAAATTAATTGTATTAATTTAAATAATAAAATTCAATACATTTATAATTTCCTGAAGGAATCTAAATCAGCCTTGTACCGTTGGTCATTAATAAGATTGTGTTCAAGTTTTGCTTCCTCTCTTATGCATATTTTGTGTATTGTCACGTATGATTTATTGTTCTCGGAGTGCAGACCAACAGGATCTCTCTCAGTGGCATTTATATGCCCCAAGGGGAAATTCTTTCTTCTTGTATGTATGTGTAAGGAACATGGTCTAAATGAAGATGACTGGGGACCTGAAGACTGAAATAAATCTGCATGTGCACAGGGGCAAATGTGAATTGAACTAGTTTTTTATATGAACTGTATTCAAAAGTCGATGTACTAGTTTAAGCTAAAAACTACTGCAAAATCCTTGGGCTTAATTCACCTCCTCATGCCTACTCGCATTCTCACAAATATAAAGCATTCTGGAGCTTACTACACCTGGCTGTCAAACATGACAGATGGCAACGCTTTGCTACAAGTACAATCCTTACAGGGAAAAAACAACCCTATCACCCAATGGCATCATGTGCCTTCGAAGGTAATAATCATTATAACAAGCTCCTTTACTAAACATAAATATGAAGTCCTAGCAAAGCACAAATTCTAATAAGGACACCAACATCGATGCTTCTTCTTCAGTCTGAAATATTATCATTTCTTATATAAAATTGATAGGAGACACTGCAGCAAGTTCCAGCATGGTTTATGAAACATAATCCCTACGTCCTAAATAAATCATGAGAGAGAAAAACATACAATTGAAAAAAAAGACCTATACCTGACAAGCGGAGTATTTGATGTTCAATCCCGTTGGAATAAATTATTTACAAAGCTGCTGTAGAATTCAAAAAAATTCAGCGTTTTGAAGTGACCTGCGATTACAACGTAGCTATTGTATTATAGAGTAATCAACGCTAACGATGATAATGACTAAGACTATTATGTTGACATTTTATACTCCGGTTTTGCACAGTTGAACGCACAATCTTTTAGATACAAGTCATTGCCATGTAGAAATGACAGTCTTGTTTTTTGGTGCCCTGGGCCTATGGAGATAAATGATTGCCTCGAGACCCGAAGGAGCTAAGTGAAGGATATCACAACATGCAGAGCTTATACAACGGAGAGCCAATTTGTACGGCCCTTTGTTAGCAACAAGGTAGAGGCTTATACCCTACTGAGTTGTAAATATAATGTATACAACATGACCATGGAGGAACATGGAGGTGGTAGAGGAAGATGAAATAATAGGTTTCTGCAGCCATTGCTCAGCTTTAAGTAAAAAGGAGAGGGGTCATTTGAAAGATTTGGTGGTGAAGTTATTAAATTAGTTCTAAAGATGATAAAGAAAAATTCTTGACCAAATGAGGTTGGGCCTTGAAATAACAGCGCTATTATCCAACACAAGAAAAAAATCATTACAATTAAAGGAAATCTGTCTGTATGAGAACAAATCCTCGCAGCTCTAATGCGCCTTCACCTAAGGAATAATTACTGTTATTAAAATGCTTACTTTCCTAGAGTGTCTCCTCTTAGCTACACTGCTTCATTTTTTACAAAATATCATTGCATTAATAATCCGTCTTACACAGGAAAAAAAAAAAACCTGTAGCTGCAATGTTCCCTAAAGAAATATTTCTTGTTATTTGAGAACTTCCTTCCTAAGATGAAAATCTTCGAGCCTCAATGATAGTCTTGGCTGTAGAAATAATAACTGGGATACAAGTTATAGGGGAATGTCTCCCTATGGTGGAAATGTTCTCTCTTCCCTACTTATAACAACATCTCCTCAAGGCCCCAATGTTCCGAAAGAAATATATAATTTCAAGAATATAACAACTGAACTAATAAAATCCCTTGTATAATGGCATCTTTCCTTAAGAAATGATCTAAAGACGCCAAGTCTTATTAAAACAGCTCTGTGGAGCTCCGGCGTGTTTTTGTCTTACAAGGTTCTGTTAATAGGAGCATGACCTTAGAGATCAAACATCCTTGGGCTAGAGGGTAGGCCCATTTGTATAGGGCAAAAGAGACATGTTTTCCAGTCTCGGGAAATACAGCCTCTCTAGGACATAATTGAAACAATAATGAAGACATGTTTATGGTGCAGAATATGGTCATTTGTAGCTTGGTCTCTGAAAATACAACATTAAATATGGGTGGTAAGAAAAGGTTTGATGAGTTGTGACTACATCAGATCGAAAAGAGGACACAAGTGTCAAGTGTCCACTAGGAATGGCATAAATGAGCACTGTCAGGTGATAACACATGGGTATTGTGAGATGTGTACAGAGCTTGGTTTATGAGAAAAGTTTTTAGAGCTTACCAATGGAATAGATGAGGACCAGAAATAATGTGTTTAGGGAATAGCAACAACAGAAGCTTTTTTAGAATTTATTAACTTGGTAGCTTCCTATGATCGTGGATATTTGTTGCTCAATAAGTCATGTACAGTGGTCCCTAAAGTTCCTTAATTAATTAATTCCAGAACCACCATTTGAAACTATTGGAATTTGAACCCATAACGCTATGGAAAACTAGTAATTGGTTCCATAGTCACAAAATGTCACCCAGCAAAATGCAAGATTAAGAGTAGGAAAAATAAAGAAGAAAACTAATACAGATAAAGGATGAGACGGATTCTGTGGGACGCCCTATAGGTAAGCTCACATGACCCGGCTCCTATGGAAGGAAAGGGGATATGGCCCAGGAAGGACAGCCCAAAAGGGACATCATGTAGAGCAGGAGAGAATTTAGCAAAGTGGTAGCACTGAAGCGAGTCCCACCCTCTCTCCAATGGCACAGTTTGAACTTCTGCCACTCGGTGTTGTTGCTAATTTTGACACTGTTTTACAGAACGTACCCACACTTCAGTCTACACCTCTTTTTTACAGGCCCCTCCTTGCACTCATAAATCTTAGTCATTTTATCAAAATCAAGTTTTATGTTACTATATTCTAAGAGTCAAAACTATTTTACTTTTCTGTCCATAGAGCTGTGTGAAGTTTTTATATTTGCGGGACGAGTTTACTAAAAAGCAAGCCTGGCACAAACCCCACCAGGTCACATAATGTCCACAATATCCACCTCCAAGTTTTCTCTTGGTCTCACATCAGAGTCAGGTGTACATTCAATTCTACAATCAGGGACAAGTGTACACTGCCACTAAACAAGCCCCAATATAACCTACAGTACCATCATGTAGCAGCCACAGAATGGTCAGGTTTAAGCTCAGAACACCATCACATGACAGTGAATACATCACCAATCCAACACAGAAGCAAAATAACTACTGACATTCAGTACACATCTTTACTAATGAGATGTTCTCTACCCTGATGAGTTGTTATCTTTCCCCCTTCTTCTCCATCAGTCATAATGACTTCTCCCGGCCATGATTTGTCCCTGCAGAATTAACCACACAGGCATCTTCGACCTCTCACTTTTCCAGCACTTTCCTACCAATTCCTACCTCTGTTCAAACTCTCTATCCATAGGGCCCCAAATGGTAATATTAATTTTTCTCCTCTAACGGTAAATATCCAAAGAATGTCATGGAGCTCCTGTCACTTCCTGGTTCAAAAAATTTGCATAAGCCCATGTCATTTGTGCTTTGATCTAATTAATTATTAGTTTCTCAAATATCCAATGACTTCTTATCTGATCCCAAAACAAAACCCCAAATTACAGAGCTGTTTTATTGAAAAAAAATCAAGATTTTTACTGTCTGGCACACAGGCACGCTGACACTGGACCTTGGTGACTCACTCCTGTTATCTCATTGAACAAACAGCCCAGGGAGATTTTTTTTAAGGTCAGTTACTGAGGGAACTGAAATACCACTGAGAAAAAACCCCCCACTTGTTTTTCCTTTGGGGAAAACAGGGGAAACTTTGCAATATATTTGGAAAATGTCTTTATTTTGTGTTCCCTACAATTTGAAAGCCATTCTTTGTAGCGAGAGAACCCCTTTAATCCTCTTCTGCCTCTAACGGTAAGACTATCCAAAGATGGTTCTGGAGCTCCAGTTTGTGCACCCAGAAACATCCAAAAGCAAAAAAGGTTAATTATCCAGCACCATAAGTATTTGGTATTTGAAAAAAGACATTTATTCGAAATCCATTTGAGAAATCATAGATGTGCCATCATGGCATAAAAACACAAACCGAACCGCACTCTTTTGCATATCAGACTCTGAATGGCCCTTGTTCTCACCCATTCAAAGCCTGAAACGCGTAAGCCTGTGGTTCATTTTGTAAATTTCTTCCATGATGGCACATCTATGATTTTTCAAATGGGTTTAAAATAAAGATATCTTTTCACAAGTACATATGGTGCTAGATAATTAACCTTTGTTGTTTTTACATATGATGTCCAGTTACATCATGGGTGAAAACAGGTTGATAATAAACTTGAAATCCGGATCTGGTCTGCATGCGATCACTGCAATGCGGTTAGTACTACATGTGGTTGTCCTTCCATATGTTCATTAGCTTGACAGTAAGCATAGAACACAGCACCCCAGGAGCCTCAGGCTGCCCAATATGGATATTTTATAATTCACCATGAGAGAAAGCTCTGATAACTGGACCATAGGGTACGGACTTACTGGCTTGTTTCTGATTAAATAATTCGAGTGTTATTTTTTCGTCTTGTGATCGGTTTAGTCCACAGTTTGCGGATTCAGCTGTCTCCCTTAACCATTGAACAGTACATTTTCTGCCTGAAAACCGGGTGGATGAATGTACATGTTCCAAGATCTTTTGACAGTTTTTGGATTTGAAATCTGACCGTCAGAAAATCCAAGCTGCTTAGACTACAGCTCGGATTTTCTATTGACATCTGTGAGGAAGCTGGTTGGTTTATAGATCTTTTTCAAATCCAAAAACCTTCTGAAAAACTGAGTGAAAACCCTTGCCGTGTGGACATACCCTTAGTGTAACAAGCTGTGCTCCTGTGTGACATCACATAACCAGGGCAGATTTGTATCCTTTGGAAGTAAAGAATGAGGATTCCCATTGAATGACTGCAATTAGAGAAATAAAACAAGGAATTGATATAGAAAGAGAACAGAAATTTTTTATGTTTTTACTATATATTGTTGCTTTCTTAACCAGAAACCTAGCAGCCTTCACACCGGCCCCTGAGCCCTTGCAATAGGCGGAAATTTCCTGTTTTAAAAAAGAGAGTAATTTGTAGACTGGGGGCAAAGTGATCTTATTATCATTGGAGGGAGGGGATACAATAGAAAGTAATATCTCTATTATACAGCTGGAGGCAGATACTGGAGGTGATGGAGTCAGCTCGGCTCCTGCTCGCTCACTGCACAGTGACTCCTGACACATAGCATGCTCATAGCACTCTTGCTTAGTTAGAAGTCAATGAAATGTTAATAACATTCACACATATGTATGCAAATCTTTTAGGATCTTAGAGCTGTATGTATAGAGAGGATAAAGTAGATGGGAATTTTCAGCCTTTTTTGTCAGCCTCCTACCAGCATCACAATGGCGGCTCCTGGGCATCGATTAATAACATGCAGCTTTATAGAATGAAAAAAAAAATGGAGGCATAAATTTATTAGATAATGTTAATGTCTATTGTAGGCTTTTAAGATGGACCAGGTTGTCCACTTATTATGGGTCAGTAGATTTGCTGAACAATGTAAATGGGGTGCTCCAGGGGTATAAATAGAATTTATAGAGCCCCATAGCAAAGTGAGATGGGGTCCAACCACCTAATGACCAACTAAAACAGCAGCTTAAGGAGCAATAATTAAAGGTAGAAATAATACCACCATATATTAGAGAATCCACATAGTAGTGTTGCAGAGCAGAAAGCCGTAACCTACTTGTTCCCTACAAAAAGGTGCAATGTTCTTGTACATGAGTGGCCCCCATCAGCTTCAGGTCCCATAGCAGTTGCTATGACTGCAATGGCTATAGTTACACCCATTGGGTGCTCTATGCTTCTCCTTCAGTTTTTTGTAGATACCAGCCTAAAATGATCACCAGTATAAAAATATACCTCACAGAAGCCAGCACAGAGCAGATTAATTGTGTAACTTCCTAGCCCTCCCATTCATCACCTTCTGTCAAAGCAATTAGCATATGTCAGTGCTTAGTAGATGTGTTGACAGGGAAGTCAGTCGGAAAATTCTTGGAGAAGCATTGGATGATATTATTAGAACAAGCTCAATTGTTTTAACTTTCGTTAAAGAAGGAATTGGGTGAGGGTTTCGTGTTGTAAATGTGCCTAGAGAAATGTTTATACTTTCCCCCATGAATAAGTATCTCTCATCGCAATGTGTTTACTGGTGCATAATACATAACAGAACTGGAGGTCACTTACAGACATGGACTCACAATCTGTCCCACCGTCTGGGCCCCTTTACAATTTGTAACTGATTTCTTAAATAGCTATCAGTTCCTGGTCCATTACATCCTTCTCTTTATGTTCTATGTGGATTAAGCTAAAAGTGTTTGTCCAGTTGTGTTGGCTCCATTTCTTTGTAGCTCTTGTGTCGTTTTTTCTTGTAGTGAACAAAGAGGACAAGAAAAAGCCATGTCAGTTTAATTCAGTCCCTACAGGGTCATGTAGCCTTGTAGAGACATATCATTTCCAAAAAAAAGCAAAATTGGGCCCCCAAAAGCTAAAAATCACCCTCATGTCGCCAGTAAATTTGTAGGGGGCCCTTGTGTAAAGCCGGGGCCCAACAAGAAAATAATTAGCTTCCCCTGTTTCCCCAACCAGCCCCCCTTTTCTTCTTCCCCTGCATATTGGGGGTGTGAATAGTAATTTTGAGAGAGAGTCTTCTATAGGAAAAAATACAGTGAGGGGAGTTCTGGATATACCCTGATTCTTTAGCAGCAAGCCTGCAGGGAGCAGGAACTGCAGCAGTCTTCTGACACACTAAGCGATAACTGAGACAGCAGCTTGAGAGAAATATTTTTTTCTTGGTGTTTCTTAATGCCAGCTACAACCTCTCGTCCCTCTACTCCCCGCCCTCTCCCCCAATGACCAAAAATTTGCCCCTTTTTTGTGAAAACTGGGAACAAGGTCCTGTATTAGTGGGTCTGGGGGAGATGAGTTTAAAAGTAGGTCAGATTGTGATGTTTAAAAGTCAGGTCTGTTTATGATGTATTAATAAAAGGTTGGGGTTGATGGGTTTTTAAAAGCCAGGTAAAAAGGACGATGGTGTTAGTGTTTAACGATTTGTTGGGTTCGACTCGGGCAATAGTCGATAGTCGGAATCATCGTAAGGTTTTTTGTTGTGAGCAGTCGTTTATGAGGGGAATGCCCATTAAAGTCTAGGGGAAAGAGCAACAACCCTTTTTTTACACCAAAGGGGGTGGAAAAGCTGGAATTAAAATCCAAAAAGTCAAATGGATACCTGCCATCTTGGGGCAAACACATTGGGTTTTATAAAACCCACAGAAAAAAAGTCCACCCTTTCACTACCCCTTCTTGTCCCAGCATGACCTTAAAAACCTGTGACCCCCCAAATTTAAAAAAGTCCCAGAAGGCAGTAAAATTTTGAACCATATTTTCTTGAAGGACTTTGAATACCCCTGTCCGGGAAACGCAGCATGACCCCCAAACCCTGCTGGAATTTCTGTGTATGGTATGTGTACATTTTTGGCGGTGTTGGCCGTGCTGAGCATATTCTCTGTAGTATAGAGCTATGTGTACAGTTTGGCGGTGTCGGGTCCTGTGCTGAGCACTTTTCTCTGCAGAAATTAGAGCTAGGTACATTTGGGGGTGTCAGGTTGGGTGAGCACTATTTTGTATTTATGAGCTTGTGTACAGTTTGGGGGGTGTCAGGCCCCGGTGCTGAGCATATTCTCGCGTATAGATTTTGGTACGTTTGGCGGTGTCGGGCTCCTGTGTGAGCACTATTTTTATAGTTAGAGCTATGTGTACGGTTTGGCGGTGTGGTTTCCCTGTGTGAGCACTATTCTCTGAGTATAGAGCTATGTGTAGTTTGGCGGTGTCAGGCTCCTGTGTAAAGCATATTTCTGTGTATAGATTTTGTGTACATTTTGGCGGGTGTCGGCTTTTTAAATGGCACTATTTCTGTAGTATAGAGAGGTTACGTTTGGCGGTGCAGGCTCTGTGTGAGCATATTTCTGCAGTTAGATTTTGTGAAATTTTGGTGGTGTCAGGTGGTTGTGTGAGCTATTTCTTTTGTATAGGTATGTGTAGGGTTTTGGGGGGTTTTTTGTCAGGTTCCTGGCGAGAAATATTCTCTGTAGATAGGTATGTGTACAGTTTGGCGGTGTCAGGTTCTGTGTGAGCCTATTTCGTAGTATAGGCTATGTTTTAGTTTGGGGTGTCAGGCCCCTGTGTGAGCATTATTCTCTGCGTATAGAATTTGTGTACATTTTGGGGTGTCGGCTCCTTGTGAGATATTTTGTGTTAGAGCTATGTATAGGTTTTGGCGGGTCGGGTTTTGTGTGAGCACTTCTCTGTGTTAGAGTAGGGTGTACATTTTGGGGGTTTTGTAAAGGCTTCTGTGTGGCATATTCTCTGTGTATAGGCTATGTGTAAGTTTGCGGTGTATTTTCCCTGTGCTGGCATTTCTCTGCCCCCAGTTTAAAAAAAGGGTTGGGGAAAAAGGGTTTTTCAACCCCCTTTTTTGTTTATGGACTTTAATATATCTGTCTGGGCCAAAGCATGAGCCCCAAACCTGATGACCCCAGATTAAAAGTCCCGGAAAAAAAAGGAGTCTTTCAACCATATCTTATTTTCCCCTGGGACTAGACTTATCTGTCCTGGACCGGTATGCCCCAGGGCGGAGTTCAGTGGGTGGGGGGAGAGCCAGGCGGGGGCCGTCATTTTTAACACGAGGTTTTAAAAAACCCCTGATGAGCAGCACAAAAAACTGGTGTGAAGAGAGTGTGGAAGCGGGTGTGAGAACCCCGCCTTCCTCAGTACACGTCAATACCTGGGTACGTTTTGCCCCCCCGTATGGTGCGGCCCAATTGAGTTCACTTGGAAATACTGGTGGTTAACGTCCTGTTCCCCAGGTGTTTTTTTGGCTTCTTTTTCTCTTTTTACTAAAAGTGGGGAGGAAATTGTTTTGTTCTTTTGTTTTTGTCCTTGCTCCATACCCCATGTCCCTGAAAAACCCTACATTGGTTGTTTCCGTCCTTCCTTGTACAATTCAGGAAAATTTTTTTTACCAGCTATTTTTAATGCAATTTTTTTAGTGTTTAAGTCTGAAAAACTTTTTTAAAATAGGAGGAATCCCACGTTTTTGTTTCTTTTTTTTTGTATTAAAGGGGTTTTCTAATAAGGGATTAAAAGCTTGTTAAGATTTGCAAAAAAGTCATTTTGCTTTGTGCCCATTAAACAGTGTCCTACTTTTCCTGTTTGACAGCCCTCCCTTGGCAATTTGACAATTGTGAAAAACAAAATGTTTTAAAGAAAACAACTTTTTTATAATAGCACCTGTGTATAGTGCATGTCCAGCAAAATGCCCCAAAAATTAAAACATGACCATGAGCCACTTTTGAAAAATTGTGAAGAACAAATTCTATTGAAACAACATTTTTTTGAATAGGCCCTGAGTAATTGCGCTTTTCAAAGCGCATGACCCAAAAAATTATAAAAAAATGACTTTCACCCTTTGTTTAAAAAATTTTGAGGGAGAAATCCCACTTAAAAGCCACTTTCTGTTCCAAAAGGGCCCAATGATTATTGTGTATTCCGCAACTTGCCCCCAAAAAAATTATAAATATGTTCTCAGCCACTGTTAAAAAATTGTGAGGGAGAAATGTATTTAAAAGCCACTTTCTGTTCCAAAGGACCATATTTTCTGTATCTCCAGCCCCATGCCACAAAAAATTTTAAAAAATGATTTTCCAGCCACTATTAAAAATTGTGAGGAACACGCCCCCAAAACCATTGACAATGCAAAAAAATTTTAAGTGAAGTGAGAAAATGGAATTTGTTTTTGTCACGAAATTGGTTTTGTCTTTTAAGTCTCCTCCAGCAAAACCAGAAAAATAAACTTTTTGGGGAATTGAGAATAAAAATTGCAGGAAAAAAAATGTATTTTAAAAAATAAGTTTTTCAGAGGACATTTCTGTTTGGAGGGAATGTGAAGTAGACCAGCAATTTAATCGGTGCCCCGGAAATTGGGGCCCCACAACACACCGAGATCCATGTGATTATCTTGATGAAGTCAAACGACCACTTTTTTTGGGAATGCGGATGGTTTGTTGTAATGACCCCGGGGGCTTTTGTGAAGGTCCCGCTAGTTGAGTGGTGATGGGAGGACAAACCTCTATGGGTGGCGAGCCAGCTCGGGCCATTGTCCTTTTTGGAAAACCCAAAAGTTATTGGGCCCGGAAACAACAAAACTGGGGTTTTGTTGAGGAGTGTCGTGAACCATGATTTAAGTGGTTTGGGTGTTGTAGTGTGCCCTGCATTGCATGCGTTGGTGAGGTGGTAAAAAAAAAGATTGCCAGAGGTACCCATTAGATTCTGCCCCCCGTCGCGTTTGGGGCGTGCGTATGGATTTGGCCTCTATGCTGCACGTGCTGGCGTTGTTACCCCGTGACATTTGAAGAACGTGAAGCAAAAGCAAACAGTGTCCCCAGTTGATCAATCGAAAGGTCCCCATTTTCCTGCATTTTCCTTATTTGGGTGAGGGGAAAGGAAAGTGCTGATTTTAGTTTTGTACGGGGATCCAGGAGGGTGGCCACCCGGGTAACGTTTTTTCTTTTGTGGCCTTAATGCGGGGATCTTTTGGGAGGAAATGGAGCTCCAAGATCATGTGAGAGATGGACCCTTTGTTTCCCAAGCTCTGGGTCGAGGGGATAAAATCATCTTCCTCATGTTCCTCCCCCCAAAATTTCGCGCCAACCCTCTTTCCAAAGGCAGGGCGTCAGAAATCGGTGTCTAGGAATCCTTTCCCTCCCCCTCCTCCTTTTCCTCGGACAGTTTAAAAACACAGCCCTAAATTGCCTCAGATGATGCACCCTGGGCTGATTCCCGCCTTGCACTACCCCTGGACCCAAAAACCCGTAATTGAAGCCCGATAAAATTTGGGTGAAAATGTGGGGTTTTGGGGGGATTAAACGGAAGAAAGGCCCCGTGCCCGTTGTGTGGGTTCCCCCTCGCCCCGGGGGCAGGACCTGATGTTTCGGTGCCCCAAACGTCTTTTCCAGAACTAAGATACCACAATGTCATGCTGAAAGGGATCGTCCGCACTGACCTTTTGGTGGGTCTTCAAACTGGAAAGGATGGTGAAAGGGTTTTTCACCTCCCTCCACTTCGGGGGCTCAAAACCCCAAGGTCCGCACGTGTTTGTCGGCCCAGTGTCATTTGTACTGCGTAATGGCTTTGTGCTGCTCCCAAATCGTGGAGCATGTGGGGGGGGAAATTTCCCAGCGTGTTGCCACGTCAACAATGGGACGGTTAAAATGGGAGGCCGAGCTGCGCTGTAACCAGCCCGGCGGGACGAAGCAGGTGCGAACGGCGGAAGGGGCGAATCGACCCCGAGCCTTCTCAGGGCAGTCCAGCCGGGTAGCTCTTTTGAAAATTTTTGGACGATGAGGTTTGACATTCCAGGCAAGGGATGTGCTCCCGCCACCGTTTTTTAAGGGCGGCCCGGATTTGGCCCCTTATGCAACCACCTTGCCCCGGAAAAGGTTTTGTACCCAGCCCGGCTTTGTCTCGTTGGGGAGCCGTCCACAGCTCCTGACCGTGTGGGGGCGGTCTCCAAGAAGATTAATTTCAAAAGGCTTGGTTTTTCGGGCACGTGTGCCCCCAGGGCCTTGGGGGGGAAAATACCCTGCACATCCCTTCAGTTTTGAAGGCGTTTCACCGGCTGGAGCCACCGTACCCCAGAGACATCCACCCCAGCCACCCCTGAGCGTCACGGTATAGCGGCCCTTGGCCCCTGTTATGTCCCTGTGTCGGTGGTCAGATGGATTTTTCGGACACAGATGCAGACAAACGGTTTGAAATTTTGATGACACGTGGCTGGCCAGGGGGCAGGGCGGCTTTTT
The DNA here is from genome assembly GCA_025379985.1 of Phyllomedusa bahiana. Lineage (NCBI taxonomy): Eukaryota > Metazoa > Chordata > Amphibia > Anura > Hylidae > Phyllomedusa > Phyllomedusa bahiana. The sequence continues at coordinate 32,826 of JAODAL010028994.1, read as the reverse complement.
TGGCAAAAAAAAATGCCCTGTCGGCATTTGTATTTGGGGGCAGGCGAGGGCCATGACGTGGGGAACCACTGTGCCAGCAGACGGAAAGGCAAAAATTTTCAAGGCCAAAAGCCTGGCAATGCCGACATTAGGCTTTTGGCCCTTTGGGTGGTTTGGGTTGAAGTTTTCTTTGCTCCCAACCTGGTGACAGAAGGTGGTGTAGATGGCCCTGTACGGGTGCGGTTCAAACCCGGGGGGAGGAGAAAGGGGTGGAGGGTTTGGTGGTGTGGTGGTACTCCCGGGGACGGTGGAGGGTGAAGCGGAGGGGTGATCCCGATATGACTTGAGAGAATGGGCGGAGGAAGCTTGGTGGTGGGGAGGAGGAGGAGGCGGGGGGACAGAAGGTATGACAGTGGTTGGGGCCGGCGTCGGACTGGCCTTTTTTGGCCAATGTTGCTCCATTTAATCAAAGCATTCCTGCATGGATAGGGGCATGTTGTTTTGTTAACCACCTAAGGTTCCTGCCTCTATTATAGTTTAAGGCAAGGCGAATATGACATCGCGTGTGAATCAGAGGCTTGTCAAAGAAGGCCCGGCTGAGAGGGCCCGGACTTTTTTGATGGCGATAAGTGAGGAGCGGGGTTTTTTGGGTGACCCTGGCTGGGGGAAAATTTTTCAGCAGACTTTGCGACCCCCCTTTCCTTTTTGTGGGGGCCGTATTTTACATACCCCCTTGTCTTCTCCCCTCACTGATGGGGGCCGCAAGCAAAAATTTTGCGGAAAAAAACCCCGGTGGATCCGCAATGTCATCTCATCATCAACACAGGTGCTTGGTCGTCCCCGACTTTTTGCACCGAAGTGCGGGTACAAACAGGGGGACTGCAGGCGTTTTAGACCGCCCCGGGTTTTTTCCCCATTGACCCGGGTTCCTTTTCCTCCTTGATGGTCAGGACTGGGGTCAGGCAGACTAACATCCCCTTGATCTTTTAAAAATGCCTTCTACCCAACCGCAAAATTTTTTCATCAAGAGGTCTTTAGAAAATGGATTATCCACAGTGGTGGGTACCGAGTTGACTTTGGGCTGCCCTTTGCTTCATGTTGGGGGATATTGATTGATGAGACATTTGTGGCCGGGAATGGGGGACAAGGGGTAAAAGACTGTTTGGATGCAGGTTGCATTAACCACTGAAAGGGCGTTGGGGCGTGTTCGTTACTGAGATTTCAAAGGGCCCTGACCCCGCGATGGGCAGGGGCCCGCGGTCCTGAACGTGATCGTGGCATGCGTGGGTGTTGAGCACGGAAGGGCACCCTTTTTGGGACCTCCCCTCCCTGTGCTACCCCCCTTTTTCCGCTTTCCACCCGAAAATTTTTCTCCCTTTTAAAAAATATAAAAAATTTGGAAGGTATGGAAAGTTTTGGAAAGTCTTTATTAAAGAAAGGGAAAAAACCAGTATTTCAAATCCCCCTAATAAAACAAAAAATTTCTGGGTTTCAAAATTTTAAAAAATTGGACGGGGGAAAAGTGCAAAAAACAGTATTTTTTGTTTTCGTATAATCAAGTTGTTTTTGGTACTTTTCAATTCACCCGTGGGACTATAAAAATTTCTGTATAAGAATTTTAAATGCCGCTATTGAATGAACAAAGGCAGGCACCAAAGTCAAAAAAACACGTTTGTTATAGATTCGGATGATTTCAAGGTATTTTTGGGACCCTTTCAATTTTACCGTGGTTTTACTATAAAATTCCTGTATAAGATAAAGTGACGTATCTGAATGAACAAAGTGCGTGCGCCAAAATCAAAAACACTATTGTTATAGATTCGGAGATACAAGGGATTTTTGGCACCTTTCAATTACCCGTGGTGACTTAAAATTTTTGTATAAGATATAAGTGCACGTATCTGAATGAACCCAAAGCTGCAATGGCCAAAGTCAAAAAACACGTATTGTTATGTTGGATGATACAAGGATTTTGGCACCCTTTCAATTACCCGTGGTGCTATAAAATTGCTGGGAAAGATATAAATGCAGCATCTGAATAAAAGAGTGCAGTGCGCCAAAGCAAAAACACGTATCTGTTATCGATTGGTGATCAAGGTATTTTTGGCACCCTTTTAATTCACCCGTGGTGCTATAAAATTTCTGTATAAAATTAAGTGCACCTATCTGGAAGAAAAAGTGCAGTGCGCCAAAGTCAAAAAACACGACTGTTTGATTGGATGTACAAGGTTTTTTGGCACCCTTTAAATTAAATGTGGTGCTATAAAAATTGTGTATAGATATAAGTGGACGCTATTGAATGAAAAAGTGCAAAAGGCCCAAAATCAAAAAAAAAGTATCTGTTATGATTGGAGATAAAGGTATTTTTGGCACTTTCAAATTTACCTGTGGGACTTAAAATTGTGTTAAAATTAATGCACGTATTGAATGAAACAAAGCTGCAGTGCGCCAAAGTCAAAAAAAAAGTATTGTTATAGTCGGTGTACAAGGTATTTTTGGCACCCTTTAATTACCTGTTTGGGGACTAAAAATTGTGTATAAGATATAAGTGCAAGCTATCTCTATGAACAAATCTGGACGGGCAAAAGTGCAAAAAAACGATTGTTTAGTTTGATGTACAAGGGATTTTTTGGACCTATCAATGTGCTGACTAAAGATTGCTGGATCTAATTTAAGTGCAAGGGGATATATCAACAAAGGTGGAATGGGTTTTAAAATTGAAAAAGTACACCTATCTGAAATGTATACTGATAATAAAAAAATGGAGTTTTGCACCTAAGAAAGGCCTGCAGTTTAAAGAATGATGGTACCCAAATATAAGTTCACATGCAATATCAGGAAATCTTTCAATGCAAACTGTTAAAAATTTAGTATTGCAGTGCAAGTCTACATAAGTTTGGTGAACTTTATCCGTGTCCCCTTTTAGAGCTTGTTGTGTTGCCCCCGGGCCCCCCCCCCCTCCCCTCCCCCCCCTCCCCCCGCCCCCCCCCGTGATTTATAGCGATAGATGTGTTTTTTAAATAATTAAATACCAAATCTTTCAAGTTAAACTAACTAAAATAAAGTAGAGGTTTCTCTGTTGAAAAAAATAGTTGATTTCGCTGAGAGTTTGGAGACATGCAGAGGCCCCGTCCAATGTATGAAACGCTGAGAGAGATGAGGCGAAAAAGGAAGGGGTTCTATGTTAAAAACCCAGGGCATGTGATTTTTCCCGCAATCGCAAACCATCACTCACAGTCATGACGTGCACACACATTCCCCTGTCTTTCTGTAAGCTGTTGGTGGCCCCCAAAATGTTTGGAAGGCCGGAAAATGGCGATTTAAAAAAGTTATGACAGTTTTTAATTAAAAAATCTGTGATCGAAAAAAAAAAACGATTCCAATAAAACCATACCGATTTCAACTTTGTCGATAAAAATCGCTCAACACTAATGGTGTTAATAGTCAGGTCTGTGGTCTGAAGTTGTTAATAGTCAGGTCTGGGGATGTTAATAGCCAGGTCTGGGGTCTGATGATGTTAATAGTCAGGTCTGAGGTCTGATGGTGTTAATAGTCAGGTCTGGGGATGTTAATAGCTAGGTCTGGGGTCTGATGTTGTTAATAGTCAGGTCTGGGGTCTGATGATATTAAAGCCACGTCTGGGGTCTGGTTATGTTAATGGTCAGGTCTGGGGTATGATTATGTTAATAGTCAGGTGTGAGGACTGAATAAATTCTATAGTCTGGTCTATTCTGGAATATGTTTTGGAGTCTGATCTGTGGTCTGTATAAATTTAAGGAATTGGTCTGTGGGGCATAATTTTTAATGGGTGTGAATTAATTTTGAGGTCTGGCATTAGATGCTTCTGCTGTCCTCATTCTGTGGCTGATAGTGTGTGGTACTATTGTTTTGGGTTGTTTTAACCCCTATAGGTTTATTTGTTGATAGCAGCTCATGGCAGCAGAGGGGAAGACAGTCAGCAGAGCTTCAAGAGTAGAACATTGCGGAGCAGACTGCAATGAGAGTACTTGCTGAAAGTCTCCACATTTTACCAGAACTATAGAAGGAGAGAGACTGTAGCTATGGGCACTGATCTCTGAACTGGATGAATAGAAACAACTAGAAGTTGGAGGAGGGTGAAAGCAGCAGGCAGCTCAGGGATATGCCTAGGTAAAATTTTTGGGTGCTCCCCTGCTTCACCCAAGTAATTGTGGTATAAAATCAGGTGGAGCTTATGTGCCAGGGCTTTCATATAGTCCTTATCTGATCACCTAGACCTATGGCAAAGATAAAAGAAGAAGGCCAAGAATATTTTGGTGAAATGTATTGTGAATAAATGTACAATTGAAACCAGAATTTTACATACACTATATAAAAAGACACTTATGCATCTTTTTCTCACTATCTGACATGAAATCAGAATAAACCTTACCTGTTTTAGGTAAAATTGGGATTACTAAAATTATTTATATTTGCCAAATGCCAGAATAAGAGAGATTTTAAGGCATTTTTTTTCTTTCTGCAAAGTCAACAGTATACATACAATAGAATTACTATGCATTTAAACAATTTGGGACAGCCCATATGATGATGTCATGTCTTTGGAAGCTTCTGATCGGTTTATTGGCAACATATGAGGGAGTGCAGTATCATGTTGTGGGGTTGTTTTGCTGCAGGAGGGACTGGTGCACTTCACATAATAGATGGCATCATGAGGAAAGAAGATTATGGGCAACATGTATGAAGATCGTCGCGTGCGCCCGTTTTCGAGCGCTCGAACGTGAAAGCTGCGCCTCATGTATGTCGGTGACCGAGGGGTGCTTACTGCTTATACATGCGGTGTAAAGTCCCCTGCGCCTCGCCAGTGTGTGAGGCGCAGTGCGGGACTTAGGCGCAGAAGGACTGCGCCTAACATGTATTCCGATTCGAGATAGGCTGGAAAACAGCGAGAAATCATTAAACATGTTAGTGAATAGCAAAAAGAGTTGTCTTTCAAATGAATTAATGAATGAATAAAAAGAAAAATCAAAGCTGTCTAAAAGCGATTAAATGTAGTGAAAAAGTGAATAATTTAAAATTAATGGGAAAATACATAAGATCGCTAAAGAAATAAATATCAGCTCTCAGCTCCGTGAGGCATGGAGTATGAATAAAAAAAAAACGTTTTTATTAGGTGTTAAACATTATCTGAAAAAGAGCTCAAACCTTCTAAAAAAATACATAAATAAAATCACTAACAAAAAATCAATAACGGCACAACATCAGGAATTGGGATATTGAAAATTGCCAGGAAATACAGTAATTCAAATTCTGTAAGCATTTCTCATTGGTCGGCAGAAACCCACCAATCAGAATAGGAGCAACAGTGAACCATTATAAGCTATGGAGTAGTATTGACCAATCAAATGAAAAGGCGGGACAGTTCAAAATACAGTACAAAAGGCAGAAAAGAGCTGATTGGTTGAACTAGCAGGGGCTTGGCTATCCCGGCCAATCAGAGCGTGAGCTACTTTGTCCCATTGTAATCTATGGAGAGATGGGGGCACTGAAATCTCAGCTCCGTGCGGCATGGAGTATTAGTAAATAAATCGCTTTTATTAAGTGTAAAACATTCTCTGTAAAAGAGCTAAAACCTTCTAAAAACATACATAAATAAAATCCCTAACAACGCATTTGGCGCCATCACCGGCGCTACATCCGGAATTGCGATATAGAAATTTGCCGGGAAATACAGTAATTCAAATTCTGTAAGCTCTTCTCATTGGTCGGCATAAACCAACCAATCAGAATAGGAGCTACAGTGAACCATTATAACCTATGGAGTAGTATTGACCAATCAAATGAGAAGGCGGGACAGTTCAAAATACAGTAAAAAAGGCAGAAAAGAGCTGATTGGTTGAGACTAGGCGGCAGATATGAATCCACCAATCATATGTAGTGTGTCTATTTTGAGTGTAGCAAGAAGGGCGCGATAGAAGGGCGCCCTAAAAGTTATTACTGTCTATGTGAAATATTCTAGTACTGTGATTGGTTGGGGGGAAGAGGGGCTCATCCTGCTTAGCCAATCAGTGGGTGAGCTACTTATCTCATAAATACCCTACAAACATGGGTCAGTTACACCAGTTCTGTGAGAAGGAATGGGCCAAAATTCCTACCAACTATTGTGAGAAGCTTGTGGAATGATATCCAAAACATTTGACTCAAGTAAAAAAGTTTAAGGGCAATGCTTCCCAAATACTAATGAAATGTATGTAAACTTTTGACTTTGCAGAAAGTAATAAAAATGCCTTAAAAAAATTCTCTTTCTCTCATTATTCTGCCATATGGCAAATATAACTAATTTCAGTTATACTAATTGACCTAAAACAGTTAAGGATTAATCTGATTTCAAGACAGATAGTGAGAAAATCATGTATATGTGTCATTTTATATATTTAATGTAAACTTAAACTGTATGTGGTTGGAAATAATGTTTTTCTTCAACCTACCTGTCCCCAATACAATCTATCATTGGAAGCAGAACATTCTCATCCCAATATACTTTCTAGCTGCAAAGGAATTAAAGAGACAGTAAGCACAGAAAAGAACGAAGAAAAATTTCATTTCATAGAAGTTTTATGAAGAACACCAGGGTTTAATACCTTCCTGCTCCTTCATTTCACCTGGAGAATGACTTGAGGGTCTTCAATGCAGACACTGTAGCAAGAGTAGGTTTTTGCGTTTCTGCCTGTGCCTGTGCCCTGTTCCTGTTCTTAAGTTTGATGTATCATATGCAGTCTGTATTGGAGAGCGAAAAAAGGGGAGACAATGTGTATGCATTCTCGAAACACATCTAGTCCAACTTGTAGCCTCATAATAGTCTGGTCTGCTATTGCCTAATGCAAAATACCCGAATGCTTAAGCGCACAGTGATGGTGCAACACAGTATCAGTAGGTAAAGTGGTTCACTTGCAAAACAAGGTATGGCTTTGCTTGCCCGCTTCTCAGGGTGTTAAAGGAGGACCAATGTCCACAGCCAAATTTAAGTTACAATGAGCTCACAGTAATAAAAAGGATCTGTCACCAGACTGACACTTTGGACAACATGTATGAAAACTTTTTAGGTCTAACACTTTCTTTGTTGCCCATAGCAACCAATTAGAGCTGCCCTTTCTTTTCATATAGTGCTCTGATAAAATGAAAGGGAAGGGCAACAAAGAAAGTCTTAGACCTAGACTGTTTTCATACATGTCCCCCTTCGTATTTATTTTTATAGAGACCTAGAAGCCTCATTAACCGGCTTTAGCAGGCATTTTGTGCCAGCTGTGTGCCCTTTTCTGCCCTGTAGGGCACACATGTGCTGGTTCTTACTAATGTAAATAGTCAGTGTTCGCCGATTATTACAATCTTCCACTCCAGTTCTTATTTAAAAAGACACTCCTAGATGATCTTTGCATGAGTGTTTCCTTACTCCTGTTTTTAGAGTTTTTTTTGGCTATCTTCTCATCTATTATTTTTTCCTGTCACCTGCTCTGATTGCTGCTAGGAACTCAACTCAACGTACTCTGCTTGCCCCAACCCTCTATTTCTTCTACTGCATATAAGACTTTAGCCATTGCTATGGAGACTGCGCTGATGGTAGATTCCCCAGTGTATTCTGCAACAGAGTCCAAACCTTCATGTGCAGGTTGAGTGTGAAGACCAGGTGCTCCCCAAGCAGCCATAAATAAACCCGGAATACGACTCAAGGGATTCACCACCCACCTACAGGTCATCCTCTTGACAGGCTTTATATAAAGTAGGAGCTTAGTCACCAGCTACCGTTATTCCCATGAGTTTAGCTTCTGTTTTTATGTAAGGAAAGACTAGGGGAGGTCCAGATCATGAAACAGATTCAAAGATTCTTTACTCCTTTGAGAGATCCTCTTATGTTATTATGATTCTATGTGAAACTATGCTCTTTACCTCCATTTAGTAATTACCATAGTACGATTCATGATCTTTACCAGAGAACCAAAAAAAAAAAAAAGGTAGTTCAATTGTATGGATTTTTTTTATAGAGGGAAATAACAAGCTGTCTGTTTTGTCTGTATCACTGTGAAATTGATTAAACACTAGTCAATCAAGCACAAATTTGTTCTAAAATAGTTATTAAATATTACAATTCATATGTTAGAATCAAACTGTGAAGATGCTTTTTGAAAATTATAGCATTTGTTTTACATTTTTTTGAGAAGAGAAATACAGTCATACTATTATTTTACATGACTGATAATCTAGAATATTCGTTTTAAGACTGTAAATGCAAAAGTCAACATTATTACTTATGCTCTTTATACACTTAATAGCAGTGTATTATGAGACACAGGATTTTTTTTTCTTATTTGTATGAAGATGAAAGGTAGGAGCTGTGTAAACTGTATTAAGGTCCGAAACAGTAAAAGAACCCCCCGACAGTTACAAAGCCCCCTTTTGTGCCCCAGTATCAGTTTTGTTTTGTGCCCTATATGGAAGGTGGGTAAACCTCCAAATTTAGTAGGTAGGTACACCCTCACATAGTAGGTAGCCCAAAAATTAATATAGCAGAGGGGATACTCCCCACTCTTTAAAGTAGGTAGACCCCAATAATACAGGTAGCCCCCAAAGTAGATAGGAAGACCTATCCTATTAAGTAATTAGGTCCCCCATATTAGATATATACATGCATATTAAGTAACCTCATTAGGTAGGTAAGTAAACCACCCTGTAGGTAGCTAAGTGCATTAGGTAAGTAAGTAGATAGGTAGCTAATTTTTTATTAGGTAGATAATTCAGCATTAAGTATGTAGGAAAGCACGGTCATGATATAGACAAGAGGGCCCCCTATTGGGAAGGATAGTTGCCTTGCATTAAATAGGTATGTAGGCCCCACAATAGGCAGTTAAAAAGGCTGCCGTCAGGTAGGTAAGAAGGTCCCCTGTTAGGCATTTAATCTCCCTATAAAGTAGTTAAGCCATCTATTAGACAGTTAATACCCCCATTAGGTTTGAAAGTATTTACCACCCCATCCTTAATAGTGCCCCCATTAAAAAAAAAAAAAAAAAAAATCAAATGTCCCTTTTCCCCTGTTAAGTATCTGGTTTCTACAGCTGCTGTGTGGTGGAGTTGGCATAATAGTTTCATAGTTTCATAGTTTATAAGGCCGAAAAAAGACGAGACGTCCATCCAGTTCAGCCTGTTGTGCTAAGGTGTTGATCCAGAGGAAGGCAAAAAACCACAATGAGGTAGAAGTCAATTGTCCTCATTTTAGGGAAAAATTCTTTCCCGACTCCAATCTGTCAATCGGAAAAATCCCTGGATCAATGACCCCTCTCAAGAATCCTAGACATTATCACTGCCTGCTTTGGGACAATCCTTCTAGCGTCCCTTAGGCAACAGGCGACCAACTCAATTAGATTGCTTAGGCAGGGGGATTCTCCCAATGTCTGCGACCAACAAGAGTAAATGCTGGGGCAGAAAGCCCCAGTTTTCAGGCCTTCCATGTCCAGTGGCCCACAGGTGTTTTCACAAGCTCCCTGTTTAGCCAGTTGAAACTTCTGTAAGTAGATGAAACAATTGTGAGAGTAATTGTATATTTGTGTTTGTGTGGGAACTACTGTAGGCAAATAACAGATAGGGTGCTGCTACAGATTGGAACTGTATATAGGCGTAAAATACTCTTCAGTGTTATGTACATATTATTAGTATGTTTATGAGTAGTCTTGCTGAGTCACTAGTAGAAGGGGTTAATATGCTTGTTGTAAGGGAGATAGAGCTAGGGTTGCTAGGGAGAAAGTGGTTTAGTGCTAGACAGCAAATCATGCCAGTTGTGTTGAGAAAGAGTTCAGTGGATTTCAAGTCCAACTCCGATCAGTGCTGATGATATAAATAATAGGATGCAGCAGAGAAAAGGGAACCCTAGCTATCTGATGGAAATTGGTAGGGCAGGCCGGGGTAAAGTCCCCACTTACTGATAGTTCACTGAGCAGAAGATTTCCAGAAGAGGATACAGGTGACAGACAGAAGCAGTGGGAGTCAGACCAGGTACAGGCGGGCAGCACGGATTGGAACTGCCCCTGCAGTGTGGACCTTGGAGAGAGTAGGCCTTGTTAGTTGGTACTGGGCAGTGTATCAAGAGGTCTGAAGAGGGGTCCCCTGGGCATGGCCGCATTTCCAGAGAGGAAGACCTGCAGAGAGGCTACTAAGGAGGTTGGGAGTGTGTGGTGGACTGAGAGTAAGTAACTCATGAGAAGTGCAATTATGTTGGAGAAGTGTACCAATGCCTGGTGTCATGGCCAGAGGAAATGTAGTGTTCCCTGAAGTAGTGTGTTGTCTGCAGTTATTGAATCCTGGTGCACCACACGTTCACTTATCCACCACAATAAGATACCACCTAAAATCTGCAGGTTGCCTTGGGCTAACCTTTACACAAGGAGTATGACAAACCCCAACAACCATATTTGTGCTGCCTTTTGACTGAACCTGTATTGCAGTGAAATTATAATGTCATATTTATAATGCATGATATTGGTGGTTGAGTGACTGGTGGCTAATATTTTAAAGTATAAGCATTGTAGTAGGTGAGACAGGTGACAAGAACAGTGAAATACTGTGCTGATTAAAGAGTTGTGAATTGTCGTGTTTTAGGGATGAACCTCACCAACCTATGTGGACTTGATGAATGTACAATGGGTTAAGTATCTCATACTTGCCAACTATCCTGTTTCTTACGCAAACCAGAACACAAAAGGGATAGGGTTCATGCAAAATCTCCCATAATTAAGAGAGAAAAGCTTGACAAGTATGGTTACCAAGCAATTCCTACTAGACAGTAGGATTCTACAATGGGGTGGCATCTGCAGAAGAGCAGGGTACAGTAAGATTCTCTACAACCTTTAGACTATAATGGTGAGTGTTATCAGTGACTACAGCCGAGGGTTTATGTAACCAAGTCTCATGCCATTGAGCCTGTTGAATTGTTGTGCACATGTTCAGAAACCTGCATAGCTTCTCCCTCTTTATGAGTAAAGCCTTCATGGGTGCAAGAAGTTACTCTATCTCTCCTAACTTAATCTTGCACTCACTTTCCACTTAGTTTGCAATGATGATGTTTTATAGCCTTTACCTTTGGCTCATTAGGCCAATTACTCTGCCTGTGAGAAGACAGTGAGATGGTAAATTGGGAATAACCCTAAATATTTAAGGGCTGGTGTCCTATAATTCCCTTTTTCTGGATAATGAGGGTTGTTCAGGTTGGATGCACAGACACCCATCTTCCCATCATGTCAGACACTGGCTGATACCCTGTGACCCTGGCTAAAACCATCCATAGAAATTCAAGCCACAAGTTTTTAACTTTTAGTTTACAAATTAACTATTTTGTAGCCAGTGAAATCTGGACAAGTTGCTTTCTATTACAAGGGTTGGTTCCCTTCACATCTGGGGTTCATCACATCACCACACATCCCTCTAACACTCAGATAGTAGATAAAATCCCCAGTGATACAGTCTCCTATTATCGATCACTCACCACCTATCTCCTTCTGAATCTCTGACAGCAGCTGGTGAAACTAGTAATGTCTTATATAGTAGTTATTACTAGCTTTACAACTGAGAAAATGTCTGAAAACCAATGGTTGATTCATGCCAGTGATAGAAAAGAAGTGGTAGTTTGTCCTTTTTTGGTTACAGTTAAAGGTGTCATGAGTAAAAAGCTGGGTTGCTCATGTGAGAATATTATATCTCTTCAGACAAAAATTGTTGCTCCAATATAGACTACAATTCATATATTTATAGTGTTTTACATAGGTTATTTATAGCTATTTTCCCCACAGAATGTCCATGAGTTAATTCTCTATCCATACATGGTGAGTTCTAGCCACTTATACCTGATGAATCATATTACTTCACATATGCTCCACACAAGTCCATCTTCACATAGAGTTTATTAACATTATTGAAGTAACTGAGATATTAATAATTGAGGGCAATATAAAGGACAGGGAAATCAGTCTGCAATAAAACATAATGACTTGTGTGATATTCAGGGCACTGTATGTTGATAAATGAAATGGATGTTGAAGATGATAATGTATTATGCCATTATTGTGTAATTTAATCATGCAAACTGGTTAAGGGCCTGTTCACATAGATTGTATTCATTTTTTTAGGTGCAATCTGTTAAATAAGCATATTTTAAGTTTAAATTGGATTGCAATACATTTACAATAACTATGGTAGACAGGGGATAAGTCAAAGTGTCCGTATTTTTCCTGGTCAGTGGCTTTAGTTCCAATTGATTCTAATATTGTAGTTTGTTCTAGTGATCTGCCATAACATTATTAGATAAGAATACCATTTATGTGATATCAGAGGTAGAGCCAATACCTCTGACCTCCTGTACAAAATCTATAACAGGGTCTTCCCAGCTATCGCTTTCTATGCATAGTACTGTTAGGCTAAATCACGCTTTCAGCCTTTATCAGTGGCATCCGAGAGGATACCTTAAAAGAGTTATTCTGACATATACAATATGTACAACACTTTTTGTATGAGGTATATAAAGTGGATACCACTACATCTCAACAGCGTCCTGACATATGCCACTGACGGAGGGCAAAAAGTGATGTGAATAGGACCTTTTTCTGTTACATAGCAGAGAGGTCATTGGGCCCTTGTAAGCACTAAACAGGCATCACTACAACCTAGGTGCCCCATTTGTAGTAGTTACAACCCTTAGTACCAATTTCTTTTATTAAATGTAATATGTAGTACCGTATTTATAGAATGTTTGGAAATTACACATCAATCAACCAAAAGCTGAAAGCAAAGTTCAAGCTACTGTATATTAAAGAGGTTGGGCAACCTAAAAAGAGTAACCAGGAGGATAAAACATTAAAAAAAACCTGTAAATACTTCTGTATTTCACCATTGATCCAGCACAGAATCTCCGACTGTCACTCTCTTTTCAAGCAATCCACAGATGACCATTGTAGCCAATGAGTGCATCAGCAATCATGAGGCATACCATTGGCAATGCCATCCATTGATGAAAACCATAATGCCAATGATATGGCACATGGTCGGCTGCAGCCGTTATATGCTAATCGCTCCTAAACAAGGAACAAGGTATGTTATTCCATTGGTTGCCCTTTTTTATTGTTTTCCCTATGTTGGGCAACCCCTTGATTTATTTTATTCTGATTTGCTAATATAACTTCCTTAAAGGCAAATACGTATAGACAGATTACTCATGGTTAGGGAAACTTCTGGCCAGCATTATCAGAGCACCTGTGTAGTACCAGCATTGACATAGAGTGGGTTTTAGCGTGGGATTACCCCATCCCATATTGGTTTATTACAAAGAGGTGTGCAAACATGTTTTTGTGCTTCTGGTTATAGTCATGTGCTAACGGTTTATTCAGAATATATTTTGTCATGATAAGGTAATGTATGAGATCTTGTATATCATATTGTAGATATTTACATTAATATAGCATAGACCTAGATTTCACCACAATAGAAAGAGATACAAGCCACCATACATGGACTAAAGGTATCTGAATTTAATATGAAGTAGATAAGGGAATATTTTTTTTTACTATACTTTTATTATAGGAGTGCCCCATACCATCCTGACCTAGAGCTTATTACACCATGGACAACACAGGAGAGAACTTGAGGTATGTTTATGGAGAGGGAGACTCTTGTCCTGCAGGCATGCTGATGAAGACTGACCCACAGGCCATACCACCGCCACCATACAGTCCCAAGGAGAGATAATCCCTCAATTTTAAATTAACTTTGCTGAATAATAAAAACACTTGGTATATCATAGTAGTTTAGTATAAATTGAAGTTCCCTTCACCAATGTACAGTCTCACATATGTGTACTCAACTATTGCACTTTGTGACTACTACCTGGCTGACATACAAACAATAAAAAACATTGACATGCTAATGGGTTTGTAACTATAGTCACTGATGAATTGCACAATGTAACAGTAAAAGTAAATATGTTATTCATCATTACCATGCATCAATGCCTGCAAAATACCAAAGAAATTATAGCTGAAAAAGACAAAGGGTTTAAGTTTGCTGAGGAGGTCTTTAAGATAATTATGCAGTGCAAAGTACATCCTCATTCAAAAGGTGTCGTCTAATTACTATTATCTGTGTCATGGGTTCAGTGGAGTCAAATAAATAAGATAATAAAGGCTCCAATCAAATGTTCAGGACCAGACAAAGGGGAAGTGGGAAAGGCAGTTACTTTGGGTAAAAGGGGACAGTGAAAATGTACAGACTTTTCAGGATTTAGTAAATGGAAAGCCATTACAGTTCATGCAATTGTGTAAATTGGAGATAAGCACCCAAAATTACAGTAAACAGAGTGGTGCTCTCAAAGAAGAGGGACGATCAAAGTAGGATGCAAGCATCATCACTCTACATTAACCAATGAGTCAAAATACACAGATCATATAATTTCTACAACCAATTGAATTAATTGCCAATAAAAATATACATAAAATATGTATAAAAAATTGAGGCACTCATGTATGAAAACAGTCTAGGTCTGACTGTCTTTTTTGCGAATAGCAACTAATCGGAGCTCGCTTTTCAATGTTTTAAGAGCACTATATCAAATGAGAGGGGCACTTTGATTGGTTGCTATGAGCAACAAAGAAATTCTTAGACCTAGACAGTTTTCATACATGTGGCCCGGAGTGTTATACACTGACAGGAGAGGCTACTTATAGTTGTGCAGTTCATATAACAATATTCAATGGTTACACACATTGTACAAAAAGTCACATAAAGTAAGTCAACATATAATGATGTATATTTTGACATAATTATATTTCATATAAAATCACCATAAAACTTAAAGTTAAAAAAATGTGAAAGATGGTCATACAGGATAAGAAGGGTAACAATACATAAAGTGCAATATTATAGCTAAATAACTGACCTAAGTATCACAATTAAAGCCAAAATGGCATAATGCTAGGAAAATACACACTACAGGGCATCGGAAGTGCACCTATGGTCTGTATTTCCCTGGCATTATATTATTTATGAGGTAAAAGCATCTCCAATCTTCTGAAACTGGAATGAAGAACCTTCAGCCCAATGCCATCCTGTGGCCCCAGCCATCTGGTTACACACATACTTGCCTGTGTCTGGTGGCTGCTTATATGTACTTTCCATATCAAAGGGAAGAGGAGTGATGCACTGGAGCAGGGATGGTCAAGTGCTAGAAGTGCACTGTGTTACGATTTCTGGGCCATCATATATTGGTAGATACTCCACATAGAAGTAGATGAGGTGGAAAGGGGCAATGTATGAGTGCAGCTATTTTCATTGTAGTTTATAGAATTAATGATACCCATGTGGCACTCCACAAAAGAGTAGGTAAGGTGGAAAGGGGGAAATGCATATGTGCAGCTATTTTCATTGTAGCTTATAGAATTAGTGAGGTTTCAGCAAGTCACAAACTGCAGTTGAGATAGCCACAAGTATGCATGGAATATGAATGGGGAGAGTCATGTATATGTAACTGGCACCTATAATAAATATATTCCATAAATTTTATATGATATTTTCCATTTAAGTTTTATTGCAGGCCATGGCATTGGTTCATTCTGACAACGTGGGTTCTAGAAAAGTAGAGTAGAGAGGAATATTGCTTATTTTTTGGGATCTGTATGGGATTGACTGGCAGAAGACAGTCTATAAACCTTTGCAAATAATTAAGGCTGCCTTACAATTACAGGCATATCCATCCACTCATCTTATATGCCAATATATCATTTTGATTTTGATTTCCTTGTGGACAATCATGGATTGAAGAACAAAAGACAATATAGAAAGAACAATTGATACTCCAACTTACATGGTTACAGTGGTCTCTCACTGCAACTTGAAAATATAAGACTGTAACTCTATTAGAAACTAATAATTGGTTTAGAAGCCCCAACATGTTATCTCAACATTATGCAAAGTAAAGATCAGATAACTAAAAAAATCAGGGTTAGAAAGAACTGCCAGATGCTGGAAATTCTTTTTAAGAGCTTCTTCAGTACCTTGAATAGTATTCCATGTACTAGAAAAATATGAATGGGGCTACCCTAAAATGGTGTCAAGAGGAGCCGATTATTCTGGCATATGCAAAAAGCAGCACAGAAAATGTAGCGTAATACCTTACTGAAGAGAGGTGCTATCAAACTGCCAAGCACTGCGGATACTTCACTATTGATAATAATAATAATAATAATCTTTATTTATATAGCGCCAACATATTCCACAGCACTTTACAATTTGGAGGGTATAGGTACAGACAAAAAGACATACATTGCACAAGGAAAAGCTACTTACAGATGAGACACAAGGTGTGAGGGCCCTGCCCCCAAGAGCTTACAATCTATTAGGGTGTAGGGTGAGACGAAGATTCAGAAGTGCTAGGTTTACAATGATCCAGCCATGTGACATACATATGGGGTGGTTTATATGGAATTCGGATGAGCCTGCCACCCTGACAGTACATCTATATACAGATAAGTGCTGAATTGTAGAGAGTGACAGAAATGTGTGCATTAGAGAGTGGGGGAAGGGTTAGCAATTAGGGATTCTGGTAGGCCAGACTGATAAAATGTATTCTCAGGGCCCTCTTAAAACTATGAGGGTTGTAAGTGTGCCTGATCGCTCACGGTAGCATGTTCCAGAGAACTGGTGCCGCACGTGAAAAATCTTGGAGGCGGGCATGGGAGGTTCGGATGACTGAGGAATGTAGTCTGAGATCATCTGCCGATTGTTGAGATTTGGTAGGGTGGTAGACAGAGATGAGGGAGGAGATGTCGGGAGGTGCAGCACTGTGGAGAGCTTTATGGGTGAGTGTGATGAGTTTATATTGTATCCTGTACTGAATGGGCAACCAGTGCAGTGACTGACACATGGTAGAAGCGTCAGTATAGCGGCTGGAGAGAAAGATGAGCCTGGCTGCTGCATTCAGGACAGATTGTAGAGGGGAGAGTTTGCAGAGAGGATGACCAATTAAAGGTGTTCCGCAAGGTTAATGTTCATGTTAATTGATTAGATCTTCCAGACAATCACATGTGCTGCACATCACCAGTGTCTCTGACATTGTATGGTGAGTGTAATTTCAAAGTCCCATGAAACACCATTGTATGTTGAAAATATCATATCCTAGGGCCATCGTAACCTAAGAGATCACTATTCTTTTTAATAGGCAATGTAGGTGATATTTATTGAGGATACATTGCCTGATTTTGCTTTCATTTACGAGACCCAACACTTAATTGTATTCTGTTTGAAAGATTCTGATCAAAACCTCTCCCTGCTAAAACCTATAATTTATGGACATTAATGAAAAAAAAAACTGTGATCTATATCTCCATAAGTGATAGAATAAAAGCAGCACTTGTTGCTCAATTACTCTCTCAGTAGCAAAGCTGTTTGGAAAAAAACCATTAAGGAATTCACGGAGCTTTGAGAGATCAACCCAATAATTACAGAAAATGTCTGCTTATAAGTAGCACTTCTGAAGACGAGGTAATCAGTTGCTCGACTCCCTGCACAACCACTTTTCCAGAGGTTGGATGGTAAGCACAATAAGTGGATCACAACTTTCCTTTCCACTGCAGATATAAAAAAAGAGGTAGATTTGTCCTGCCAACTTTAATCTCCTTGTAACATATACACTGGGAAAAAGTTCTTGACCTATACAGCATGGTAAATGAAGGCTGTGACTGGTGGTCAAGAATGGCATATGTCACCCATTGGTTAATATGGGATCCATTTATCAGATAAAGTGACCTTTTTAATGGTGCTTCTGTTAATCAGATTTCTATTTAATAGATTTATAACCCATAGGCTATGATGGCATCAATTTAAAAGATACCAAAGGCGAATCTAGTGGAAAACTCACGATGTGTCCATTAAATATCCATTGAGCAGTACAGTGACTCAGTGGGTGGCACTGTTGCCCTGCAGTGCTGTGTTCAGATCCAATCAAGGACATCTGCACGGAGTTTGTATGATTTTCCCATATGTGTGTGGGGTTCCTCTAAGTTCTTCAGTTTCCTCTAAACTTCAAAATCATACAGATATGTTAATGGGGTATTTAGATGGTAAACCCATCAATGAGGACAGGGTGTGATGTATGTGGTAATACTTTCTTTATAGCACTATATGTCAGTGCTATATGAATGAATTAAAATAAATAAATAGATACCTGTTATAGATGGCATCCACGACTCGTAGGTTAATACAGTATAGTTTTTAACAGGATTCTGTTGGATAGAAGAGCATAGTTTGTTATAATATTCCATATTTTTTCATTTTTTTTCTAGTATACTGATATCTACAAGCTTATACCCTTGCTATTCTAGATCTTTGAGGTGGAAGAGGGAACAGTACATAATTTTTCATCTACATTTAACATGCACAATGTTTAACGTCTTCATATGTAGGAATCCATTGTCAATCCATTGTCAAATGGAGGCCAAGAGAGTTTCCTTTGGCCTCCATCTGACAATAGACTCCTATGGAGATACGTACGCTTAACATAGGGCTAAAATGTAATCTGAACATCTTCTAAGACATAGAAAAGCAAAGGCTATAAAGAAGAGCCTGACCTGATGTCACAACTCTAGAGCATCATCAGCTATGTCTATCAGAGCCGTCACTTTGATGTACCTTAAAATAAAATGTGAAGGATTTTTCAAGGTGAGTGTTAGATTTTATCCACTATCTGATTATTGATGAGATGATACATATGAAGCATTACTACACTAAACACTGTCTTACATTTACAAATAATCAATAGCTGCTTTTGTTTTACATTAAATCTCAGTTGATTTCCCAAGAGAACACTTTCATAAACTGAACCTCAAGTAAGAGTCTACCATGGATAAAATGAACCGGGAGGTTGTTGTTTTAGGCCCTGGACTATTTGCATGAGTTATGTGTTGATGTCACATTGGACACTTTTAGTTTATTGTCCTTGACAAACCATCTGTAGAAATAACTCTTGATTACAAGCTTCCAGTCATTATTGTACTGCCGAGGTCTTAGTCTATGGGAGATTTTCTTCATCTTTTTCCATCTGGGAAAGATTATATCTGTCAATCTGTTCATGAATGTGGTCCTATCTTTAATTGTTTTCTCTACAGATGACACACAATATGATGTTGTGGTTTGAATGTTCATGAAGCCTAACCTACTCTGTATGTTAATTATGCATTTTATGCTCATTATTTCTTAGGTATTGTTGATTACATGATGCTAACATGTGTACTCTATCTGGTCAATGTTGTAAATGAGTTAAAGAGCAATTATACTCAATATATGTGGAAGTAGAAGCCAACTAGCAATTATGTTTAAATATGCAAATAGAGTCTACATAAAAATAACAGTCACCTGAAGGACTTTTTTATGGTCTGCAACATGCCAACTTCTAACCTTGGGTAGCAAATGTTTATACAGGGGGAAAAAAAGGGTTTAGTCAGACAACACTTGTGCAAGTTCTCCCACTTAAAAAGATGAGAGAGGCCTGTAATTGACATCATAGGTCGACCTCAACTATGAGAGAAAAAATGAGAAAACAAAGCCAGAAAATCATATTGTCTGATTTGGAAAGAATTTATTTGCATATTATGGTGGAAAATAAGTATTTGGTCAATAACAAAAGTTTATCTCAATACTTTGTTATATATCCTTTGTTGACAATGACAGAGGTCAAACGTTTTCTGTGAGTCTTCACAAGGTTACTATATTTACTATTTTGCCATAGGCGAACTTAAACTCTATCAGTTCTCTATCTGTTAAAACACAAAAGAACTTTTTTTAACTAACTCTTAACCTTTTACACACTTTTAAAAAAACCTGATCAAATCATTTTTAAACCTTTTTGTTTTCTGAAAGGGGGAATAACCCCTTTTTCATCAAGTCTGAGGGAAACCCCCACCTTTAACAGGAGAGCCTTTATCTATAGCAAAGTACTAGTTCAGAAAGGGACCCCCAACCAACTCTTGGGCATCGTCCTAATCTCTAGCCAGAACAATAAGGCCCTTTTTGTCACCCCGTTTTGCAGCAGGTGACACTTGAGAAGAGGTGGAGATCAAATTTAAAATGTCATCTGACCTCCCCGAATGTTTCCCAGCTAACCGGGGTTTTATCAAGGCTTGAGGGGTGGGTTAAGGGCAATATGTGTACATGTTTTTTTCAATAAGCAAAGTTTTTTTTTAAAAAAAATACCAAGCTTTCCTCCTTAAAAACCCAACAAAATTCCAAAATTTCCATTTGAGGACGATGACTGTGCAGAATTGAGGGCATTCAAAGGGCCGCGACCCAAGGTTAACGCCAACGCAACGAAAGTTTCGACTCATGTCCCAAGGCATGGCTTTTTAATCTCTGGAACGTTTTTAAACCCAAAAGAGAACTTTGTGTAAACCCCCTTTTTTTTAGCCCCCATGCGCATGGCCCCCCCCCCCTTTTTTCTACTCGTTAAATAGGGGTTTACCCCTGAAAAAAAAGGGTAGTGCATGGATAAATTGAATCGGAAAAAAGTGTCGGGCTTTTTTCTTTCATTGGCCGGCCCGGGTTAAACCTGATTTGGAGAAAAGGGGGTGGGAACGGGAAAATCCATTGTCGTTTAAAAGCCTTGCTTTTTGGCACATCCAGAGGGGACGTGACTAGCAGGTAAAACCCCCCCGCGACCCGAAAAACGGACGGGGTTAAAAAACCCGGCAGCATCAAATCGGGACTGCACCTCAGATCACGGTTTTGTTGATACATTTTTTGTATTCTACTGCCTTTGGCCATTTTGTGTTGTTGGTTGTATTTGTTGTTGGTCTGACTTGGGGGTTTGGTCAAAAAAAAGGGACTGTTTTTTAAAAGGATTAAAAGTTCACGCCAAAAAACATTTGAGTGATTTGGGGTTTAAACGCAGAGACTGTAAAAGTCACTGAGTCTGTTCCCCGGAGGTTTTGTGTACAATTGCTAAAATAGCCCCGGAGTTTGAAAGATAGGGGCTTTTTCTCTGTGTTTTTAAAAGGCAGGACGCGGGTTGATTAGCACCCTGCTTGGGCCCGGAGACAAGTTTTTTAATAGGGGCTTCTGGAGGTTTGTGAATCGGGGAGAGTGCAGTCCTATAGTAGGAATTTACTGTGAAAAAGCGGTGAAAGGGGACTATTTTTTGGTAGGTTAGGGACTTTTTTTATTTTGAAGGTTGGTGGAGATGTGACCGGGCAAAAGTGGTGGCCCCTTTTTTGGTTTTAAAAGGGAAAAGAAAAAGAGGAAGTTATCATCATGTTTACATGTTAAAAGAGAACATATTACCAGCAAAAGCTAAACTGCCGAGGAAAGTTCTCGAAAAGGGGGACGAATTAGTAAACCATGCTGGGAAAATGTACAAACTTGGGGGTTTGTCTAGAAGGGACGGCTCCACCGTCAAAGGACAAGAAATCAAGAAGATTCGAGGCGTTGTGGCAAGGGTGGTTAACAGGGCCAGGCTCTTTTTGAGGTTGCAAGGGGACTGCGAAAAAGTTATTTTTAATTTGGGGTATGGGGGTTCTGAGAGCGTGAAAAGGTTGTTGGGTTTAAAATGAAATGCCCCAAAAGAGAGTTGTGATTTTAAGATGGGGCGTCCCTGCGCCACCCCCCTATATTGGCGCCCGAAAATGGCCCGGAAAGGGGTTTGGCCCTGGAAGTATGTAAAAAACAAAACCCCCGGAGGGAGAAACTTGAAGTTGGGGGGGCTGCCCGAAAAACGCCCCCAGAGGGGATGCCTGAACCACCTGCCCCGGGGCCCCTATATCCCTAGTCACTTCCAGGGGTCAGGGGGCCCCACCGCCCCCCACCGGGGAAGTGACAGGGCACGGCCTAAACGCTGTGGCACCGCTCCAGGACACAAAACGCCCCAACCCCCGGCCCATTTTGCCCGGGGATCAGGAGGGATGAGACGCCCCCCTCACGGGCCCCCGCCGGGGGAATGACCGAAGGGCCCCCCAAAATCCACCCCATACAGGTGAGGGGGACTGGATTTTCCGCTGGGGGAGTTCGGGGGTGCCACCCTTTTCGCCCTTATCTTCGGGAAGGGGGCCCCCGGAAGGGGATGTTGCCCAAAAATTTAAAGGTTCTCTCCCCCCCGAAGCTTTGCAGGGGACACCCCTTTTTGGAGTCCCACTCAAGCCTGCGGGGGAAAAACCCCCTTGGGTTACTTTTTCACACGGGATCAGTTGTGTACAGGCCCAAACTGCTTGAAGGCTGAAAGCCGACATTTTAGGGAAAAGACCGCAGACACGTTTTGGGCATGATGTAATTTTCAGGCCCCCCCCATGCCCCTTGCTGCAGCCCTACAGCAGCCTTGCCGAAGCATATGATCATCAGGCCATTAGCTTACTGTTTTTTTACTTGCCCTCACCCAGCCCCTCTTCATCCAGACCGGGGGGATGTGATGATGAGAAAAGGAAAGGGAAAGTCATAGACCAGATTGCCTTGAACAGGGAGAAAAATCAATCACCGCCACAGGGGGGTGACTAAAAAGGGTTTCCCCCCAAGCGGATTAAACCCTGTGGACAGAGGGTTTTAAGTTATGCTACTGAAGACGAGACTTTTCATCGGATTTGCAATAACCAAGAGAAGTCTCATGGCGAAAGCAGCCCCCCACTTCTCACCAAAGTTGCGAACACAAGCTTGGAAGAGCCCTGCAAAAGGGCTGAAGGCAAGATGCGAACATATGACTGATCCAATATGCTACGGCATTTTCCCCCCCGACTTTGGGGACTAATCTGGAAGAATAAGGGTTCCCAGAGCAGGATGTAAAGCATGCAGGAAATCAAGCCCCTCTGTCACCCTTGAACTCCCAACAAAGGAAGCTCCTAAAGTCAAGGTATTTTAAAGCAAAAAAAAGCAAGGAAGCCGGGGAACCAAACCGCGCCAAGGGGCGGCCCTAGGCGCCGTTCATCCAGGGTGGATCAAAACTATCCCATTTAGGGAAAAATCAAGAGCTCAGAAGAAGGGGTTTATAAAGGGACAGGAACTGACCCACGGCTAAAGATGGAAACCGGGAAGGGCACATGAGCCCGGTTGGTTAAAGACAGCCCGGGCCCCCCTCCCAAAGGAAAACCCCAGAATGGAAAAGGGAAGGAGCTACTTGGGGGAAACCTTTTTGGAAAATCAATGGACTTTTTTTCCTCCCTGGCGAATGTCCCCGCTATTGGGCAGGGCCCCCTGAGGGAAAGGAAACCCAAACATTGGCCTTGTGAGAAGCTGTTTATTCCCTATTTGTCCCTGATTGCAGCCTCAATTAACCTGTTCAGTCTGTTTCCCCTGCAAACCCCCTCCCCTACAGCTCAAGTTCCCCGCAGCATTTGGGGAAGCCAGAATACCCCTTCCCAAAAGGGTCCAAGTGGGCCACACCCGATGCCAAAAGAGTGGAAAATCGTATGTTTGTGGGGAGTGGGAAAGTTTTTAGGTTTTCCAGAAGCATACCGTGACCCAAATTACCTCCAAAGAAAAAGGAAAAAGAAGTTGTTACGAAATAGCTTGTCGATTTTTAACCTCAGGGTATTTGGGGCGCCGGGTCCACATTCTCTTCCTTTGGTTTTGAGATTTTGGAAAAATTTGAGGGGTTTGTTTTTTGGGGTAACCCCTCCTCCCCAATTTCCAAGGTGAGAAAGAAAGGTATCTGAAAAAAAAAATTTGAAATGACCAGATTCCCCATTTTACCTTGGACAGAACTTCTCCCCAAATTTTTGTACCAATCAACAACTAAGGGAAAACATGGCCTGCCCCCTTTTAAAATTTTGTTTGGGAAACCCCCACAGTTTTGAAATTAGGGAGAGGATTGAGTGGAGTACTGAAAAAAATTTCAAATTTTTTATTGAATTGTCCCAAAAAAAGTTACTTTGGGTTTTTGGGAGTTTTTGCTTCTCTTCCGAATTACGGTGAAATTGTACACGACTTCAAACCAGGAGATCGAGTGTAGTGAAAAAGGAAATTCAGAAGAAATTGCCTAGAACCCCGTTTTTAAGGTCCTTCACGTGGGTTTGATACCCCGCCGCGGTTAAAATGAAGGAAAGCCAAACCCGGTCCCGCCTTCCCCTGTAAAAGGGACCCCCCATAATGAGCTCTTTTTTATCCCTTTCGTGTTGTGGGGGATTTTGGGAGAGAGCAAAAGGGGAGCACCAATTTTGGGTGGGCCTAAGCCAAAACAGAATGGAAAAAATTTTTTAGGGGGCAGAATGGGAGACCTAACGAAAAGGAGGTTAGTAAAAGGAAGGACAGGAGTTGTTTGTTGAAATGGCTCTCTGCGAACCCCCAGAAAAAATCCCAACCCATCCCCCCTGGGGTGTGGCGCCCAAAACTAAAAAAAAGTTTAGGTTTTTGTATAAGGAAAAGCTTGGATTTTAGAGGGGAATTGAGGGTTTTGCAAAAATGTGTCATGTGTGTTTAATTTAAAACAAAAATTTGTTTATAAAGAAAAATACCCAAGGGTTTCCTCCCATAGACCATCAGAATCCAAATTTTTTTGAGGGGATGATGTGCAGAATTGAGGCATTCAAAATGGGGCCCCATTCCCGTGAAAACTGCCAAAAAGCAACGGTTTCGAACAAAATCCCAAAAAGCACGGCTGTTTAATCTGCCCGGCAACGAATTTGAACAATAGAAACTTTGTCTCAACCCCCTTCCTATGGCTGTCCCACTGCGCTTCGCCCACGCCCCTTTTTTTTCTCCATTTTTAAAATATGTGACCCCCTGAATAAAGAAATATGCATGGGTAAGGAAAAGGAAAAAACGTGTCGGCCTTTTTTCATTTTCCGGGCCCCTGCATTAGCCTGATTTGGGTACCCGGAGTGGGAACAGGAAATCCCTTGTGCTTTACGACCTTGACGGGTGAAATTTCTAAAAATTGGCACACACTGTTGCTGGTTTTTTGGCCCATTCCCCATGCAGCTTTTTTTAAAGCTGATGTTTTGGGGGGTGGGGCAAACACGGGCTTTCAAATCCCTCCAAAAGGTTTTCTTGGGGTTGAATCTGGGGACTGGCTAGGACTAGACCTTGAAAGCTTCTTTAAAACCCCTACTTGTTGCCCGGGGGTGTGTTGGGTCAGTCTGCTGAAAAGACCCCCCAGTTTTTATCTTCAATGCCCTTGCTGATGGGGGGATGTCACCAAATTCATATACATGGGACCTTTCATTCTTTTTATGTACTGGTCAGTGTCTGGGCCCTTTTCAAGAAACAGCCCCAAAGTAGAGTTGTCACCCCCCTGTTCACAGTAGGATGGTGTTTTTTGAGCAATAAAATTCTCTCCCCCAAACAACGAGTTGGTTTCTACCAAAAAGTTCTTTTGGTTTCATCCTACCATAGAAATTTCCCAATACTCTTCTGGATATAAATGCCTCTAGCAAATTGCGGCCCAGACATTTTGGGCTTAAGCAGGGGGCAGTTTTTTGCACTGAAAGATTGAATCCCCGGGGGTAGTGTGTTTCGATGTTGACTTTGTTTCGTTTGGGGCCCCGCCCCTGCAAAAACATTTAGGTCCTGGTGGTTTGGGATTTTTGTCACCATTTTGTGCTCTTTTGACCCTACGGTTGAGATCTTGTATGGAGCCCGATTTGGGATTATCAGTGGCTTGTAGTTTTCCCTCTTCTAATTATTGCTCCCAAGTTGATTTCTTCACACCAACTGCTTGCCTATTGCCCATTTTTCCCAGCATGGGCAGGGAAAATTTTGTTTCTGGGTCTTTTGAAGCTCTTTTGGGTTTTACATAGTGGGGGTTTTTGGGGTTGCTGTTTTGAGGTTGTGGACAGGTGTCTTTTATACTGATAACAAGTTCAAACAGGATCCATTACGGCAGGTAATGAATGGAGGACAGAGGAGCCTCTTGAAGAAGTTACAGGTCTATGAGAGCCAGAAATATTGCTTGTTTGTAGGTTGCCAAATACTTATTTTCCACCATAATTTGCAAATTAATTCTTTCCAAATCAGACAATGTGATTTTCTGGATTTGTTTTTTCATTTTGTCTCTCATAGTTGAGGTCTATCTATGATGTCAATTACAGGCCTCTCATCTTCTTAAGTGGGAAAACTTGCACAATTGGTGGCTGACTAAATACGTTTTTCCCACTGTATCCCTTTACTTTTGAATTGGAAACAATTGTATATGTACTAAGAAGAGTTTATATTCTGAAAATATAGTGGTACTACCATCCAACATGTCAGAGGACCCTTCATGATGGTAACTCATAAGGGCATGGTTCTACATGATTCAGTATTGCTTAGTTTCACAGCTGTAAAAATGAATGTCTTTCTTCTCTTTCTGCAAATCCAAAAGCTTCTGTCAGCAAGGGGCATTATCAGGGCAACACAAGAGTTAAGACTATCAGGGTCTCAGATGAATACAGAGCCCAAACTAACCTGTTGACTGACACCCAATACACATCAGTCACTGCATGGGAGCTGTAAAGTTTTGCTTATTAAATGAAAATGTCCTATTTATTTGATATTGGGGTGTAGACCACATTCCAAACATGGTGCCATTCATTTAATTTAAGTGTAAATGTGTAGGTGTCAGTGCTAGGCTGTGCTCAGGCTGCAGTTATCAACAGGCTGCAGCAGCTGATGCACGATCCCACCCTGATTCACATGCTGCTGACAACTCTGTGAGTGACAGGGGCCCAGCCACTCCTGACAGGGGGCGAGTTGCACCAGCCAATGGGAGGACCCAAGGCCGCTCCAATCAGCTGCAGGGGCGGTATCCAGGAATCCCATTTAAACTCCCTGAAGGCTGAGTGCTGCGCCTGTGATATTCCTGGCTACCTCGTGTACTTGTTCGGTTTATTGTGTTTTGGTTTTGACCTCGGCTTGTTTACGTTTATTCCTCTGGTTCTGATTTGTGGCTTTGGCGTTCCTATTTGATATTGACTCGGACTGTCTGACTATTCTTCCTTCTGACAGCCCCAGCACTTTAGCAGCGCAGGGACTGTCGCCCAGTTGCCGTCTGCCGCCTAGGGTAGCACGTCAAGTAGGCAGGGACAGTGGGCTGGGTTCCAGTTAGGGCTCACTGCACCTCCCTTGACGTGACAGTAGGTCTCAATCAATATTCTTTTCTATTGCCTTTAGGAGTTTACTTAATATATTTTATGAAATGAGCCTAGCTAGGTCATATTATCACTATTCCAAAATCTGGTTTATTATTCTTGATAGTACTTACTAAAGGCCCCCTTCAGATGTCCACCAATGTACCGTACTTAGTATAAATCAAAAATGGAGCCTCATAAATATAATAGGCAGTTCATGGACTCCATTTGACATTTGCCCTTAGGGGACCCAGACATTTCTTTTACCCCTTCATTTACATACTTTCTTTTCTTCTATAATAGTTTAAATTGATTAAGTTTGACATTTTCAACGTCCCTAACAAAGTTGTAGTACCTGAACAATACACTATTTATAGTGATGAACGCCTCATTTACCATGTCACATTGCATGAAGAAGTATAAGTCTCCATTTTCAACCATTTTCAACACAATCTTGGCCTTTGTTGGTGGTATCCATCATAATACCTTGAAAAAGTTATTCGGACACACACCACTGTGGAGCCAAAAAAGGTCATAGGGGTATAGAACAAACTTAGGGGAATATGTATGAAAACTGTCTAGGTCTAAGACTTTTCCATAATAACCAAAGAGAGCTCCCCTGAAAGTGGAACTCTAATAAGTTGCTATGGACCGCAAAGACATTCTTAGACCTAGACAGAATTTATACATGTAGCCTGTAGTCTTTTTTGGACACCATTTACTTTGTTTTTTTTAATGTATATGCTTTAGGTACCAGCCACAAAGACAGAGTAGGCCACACCTTTGTGTCCAGTAATAAAGGGAAATAGAGCAATGCAATCTAAAAGAGACTCTGTTTGCTTTATAGATTCCTATTGCTCTGCAGGGTTATATGTTGATATGTTGGGATACGTTTTTTAAGGCATTCTGATAGATACCAATAGAGATGGGCGAATTGATTCTAACGAAGTGGAATTCGTTTAGAATTTCAGAAAAACTTTGATTCTGAACAAAGTCGAAGTTTGGGGTAATTTGCGGGAACGAAATGTGTTTTTAATTGACAAAATGGCTGCGAGCACATGGCGTTACATGGGGCAAAGACGTCTGGGAGGAAGAAGGCCGTAGCCTACATGAAATGTGCAGAGATGAAGCCAATCAGAGACCGGCGGGATTCTGTGACGTCACCGCACTATATAAGTCCGGGAGCGACACTGGGAGCTCATACCGCTCTCAATGTACTGAGTAGGGAAGGTGCTGCCGCGGCTGCTTATGATGTCTCATACTAAAAAACTCACTTTTATACAGCGATTTTTGGGTGGTGTCACAGCTTGTCTCAGAGACTGCTTCTTTAACGTTCTAATTCTGATTTTGTGGGGTATTGGAACTGAAGTCCAGTGTGCGTCCAATGCAGCTGCATATACATTTTAATGCTATCTGCTCAGTTCTTCAGCACATTGAATATCCAAGGGTTTATCTAAGCCTGTTCCTGTTGTATTCATTTAAAGAAACAGCATTTTTACAATCCAAATACCACTTAATTTTTGGTTGCTCATTTCTTTTGCGCAATTTAGATCCAGGGGTTAATTTAGCGTTGTTCTGCTGTTGTGGTCACTAAAAGAAACGTTCTATTTCACCTCCAAAGAAGAAATTTTGCCTATAGCATAATTCATAACCGAAGGTTAATTACAAGTTTTTCTGTTGTTCTGTACTGTAAAATTCACGCCATTTTAACACGCTACAAAGCTGGTAATTGTTGGCAGCATATTTCTTTTGCGCATTTTCCATCCAGGGGTTAATTAAGCATTGCTCTGCTGTTGTGGTCCCTAAAAGAAACTTTCTTTTTCACCGCCAAAGAAGCAATATTGCCTGTAGCATAATTTATAACCGAAGGTTAATTACAAGTTTTCCTGTTGTTGTGTTCCGTAAAATACACGCCATTTTAACACGATACAAAGCTGGTAATTTTTGGATGCTCATTTCTGTTGCGCAATTTAGATTCAGGGGTTAATTAAGCGTTGTTCTACTGTTGTGGTCACTAAAAGAAACGTTCTTTTTCACCTCCAAAGAAGAAATTTTGCCTGTAGCATAATTCATAACCGAAGGTTAATTACAAGTTTACCTGTTGTTGTGTACCGTAAAATACACGCAATTTTAACACGATACAAAGCTGGTAATTTTTGGATGCTCATTTCTTTTGCGCAATGTACATCCAGGGGTTAATAAAGCATTGTTCTGCTGTTGTGGTCACTAAAAGAAACGTTCTTTTTCACCGCCAAAGAAGCAATTTTGCCTGTAGCATAATTCATTTCCGAAGGTTAATTAAGCCTGTTTGTGCTTTTAGATTCAGTAAAATACACAGTGTTTTTAAATGGCACATACAAGTACATTTTTCCTGGCCATTTGTGGAGCGCAATTTATATCCAAGGGTTAGCCAAGCTTGTTACTGGGTTAATTTGGAGTCAAATACAGGGTGTTTATTTATCATATACAGATATCTTCATCAAACAGTGTCTGTACATTTTAGAACAAACAGTATGTCAGACAGAGAGGTGGCAGGCTCTTCACATGCGAGTGGCAGAGGCACAAACATTCCTGGAGCAGGCACAGGTCGCAGCACAGCAAGGGGACGTCACGGCAGGGGTCACTCGGTGAGGCCAGAACTGCCGGTGTCATCTAGCAGCCGGGGGTTGTTCAGCAAACCAAGGGGACTTGATTGGTTGACTAGGTCATCCACTTCCTCCCAGATGACATCTGACAACCCCAGCCAAGAGTCGGTGGGAACGTCAGACACAACCCTTAGTTGGCATGGCCCGGGAGTGGGTCAGCGTCCCACACCTGTCCTCAACCCGCCTCTGTCCCATACGTTTCCCCTCAGAAGAGATCAAACTATGTGGTCTGGCTCAGCGCCACTATATAGCGAGGATGAACAATTTGAGGAGGGCAGTCAACAGCTACTTGGCAGCGAAGAAATGAGGCCAATATCCCCTGCTTCTTGCAGTAGGCGGCAAAGTATAGATGAGGAGAGTGGCATGGGAGGTCATGTTGTAAGGGGTCAGCCTCTGCATACCAACACCGGTGGTGAGGTCAGCAGTGACGATGAAACACAAATTGATGATGATGTAGCCGACCGCACTTGGGAGCCGGGTGAAGCAAGGGCTTCATCATCGTCAGGAGAAGAGGGCGTCAGCTTGCGCGTCAGGCAGCGGCACAGCCAGCAAGTGGGTTGTGTGGCCCTGAGTCAGTAGGGTAGCAGCAGTGTGAGGTCAGGAGCCAAGCGGCCACGGGGTAAAAAACCCGCTTTGCAGGTCCGAGAAAGTAGTGGCACAGGGGCTCAGCGAGGCAGCGGAGGCAGTAGTCACTCAGTGCGGAGCATTGGCGGTAAAATCAAATGCTCAGCGGTGTGGCAGTTCTTTGCTAAGACACCGGAGGAGCCGAATATGGGTATATGTAGAATCTGTGGGCAGAAAGTGAAGCATGGCCAGGGAGCTAACGTTGGCACTGCGGCCCTGCGTCAAAACATGCAGCGTCACCATCCGGTGGCCTGGGAGAAACGTGGCTCAGATGTGATGGTCCATCCTGCCGCCGAAGCAGCAGCAGCGCCCAGTGGCACGCATGCCATTGCAGCCAGTCAAGGCTCCACCACCTCTGCAGAAGGGAGCTGTTTCTCATTGCCATCATCTCCCGGTCCAGATGCTCCTGCTCCTCGCTACTCATGGCGCCAGCAGTCGTTCAGCAAGGCGATTGCAAAGAGACAACAGTATCTGTCCAACCATCCTAAGGTGCAGAAGCTGACCGTGCTCCTGTCCAAGTTGTTGGTAATGCAGTCCCTCCCTTTCAAAATGGTTGACTCTGCACCTTTCAGAGAACTAATGGCTTGTGCCGAGCCGAGATGGAGAGTTCCGAGCCGTAATTTCTTTTCCAAAAAGGCAGTACCAGTACTTCATAAATATGCAGAACAGAAGGTGGGCCAGTCCTTGAGCCTATCAGTTTGTTCCAAGGTGCACGGCAGCGCGGACGTCTGGATCTGTAACTACGGTCAGGGCCAGTACATGTCCTTTACGGCCCACTGGGTGAATGTGCTTCCTGCCCAGGCACACCAACAACTTGGACAGGAGACGCCGCTTTCTCCTCCACGTTGTCAAACTGCGGCTCCTGCACCAATGTCCGCATCCACCTCCTCCATCACCACCACCATCTCAGTCTCCAAAAGTACTGCTCCATCATACCATATGTGTAGGGCACAGCGGTGCCGCGCAGTTCTGCACCTGGCTTGCCTCGGCGAACTAAGTCACACAGGGGAGGAACTGCTCCGCGTCATGCAGCAAGAAATCGATGTGTGGCTTTCTCCGCGCCAACTGCAAATCGGAACCATGGTGACGGACAATGGGAAGAACATGGTGTCCGCGCTGCACTGAGGAGGGATGGTCCATGGGCCCGGCATGGCGCATGTGTTCAATCTGGTTGTGAAAAGGTTCCTGAAGTCTTCCACTGATCTTCAGAAGATTCTGAAAATGGCCAGGAAACTGTGCATGCATTTCATCAATTCCTACAAAGCCAGGGACACCCTCCTCGAGTTGCAGCGGCAGAACGGCCTCATCCAACACACTCTGATATGCGATGTTTCCACCCGTTGGAATTCCAGCCTGCACATGTTGGACCGACTGTATGAACAGAGAAAGGTCATTAACGATTTTTTGATGATCCAGGTGGACAGGAGTACTCCCCTGTGTAACTTTGATGTCAGCCAGTGGCAGCTCATGCGTGACACCTGCCGTTTGCTGAGGCCATTCGAGGAGGTGACGTTTTTTTGTCAGTCGCCAGGACTACCGGATGAATAACGTCATTCCACTGCTTCATGTCCTGGAACAGATGCTGAAAAATCTGTTTCGGCAGGGGACTGGAGACGTGGTGACTACCTCTCGCGGCCACATGAGTCCGGTGGGGACTGAAATGGAGGAGGAGGAGGAGGACATTGGAGCAGATGCATTGTCTGGTGAAATGAGTGCATTTTCTCCCCAGGTGACAAGAGAGGAGGAGCAGGAGCAGCTGGAGGAGGTAGATGGAGACGAGAAAAATGAGGCAGATGACCCGCAATCACCGTGGCAGTATACAGTGGAGATGGAGGCAGGGAGCCCCTCGGAGTCACTTGTGCAGATGGCCCGCAGCATGCTGATTTGCCTGGCTAGTGACAGCCGAATAGTCACCATCCAGCAGAGGGATGACTTCTTGCTCTCCACCCTATTGGACCCTCGCTACCGGTCCAAAACGGGAGCCTTTTTCCCAGCTACTGAGAGGGAGGACAAAATCAAATACTATAGGGAAATCCTCCGTAGTCAGTTGGCCGCTGCCTGTGTGCGGCATCGTCCCTCCTCTGACAGGTCTGACCGGGGGTTCTTCAGCGCACACGTACTACTGCCGCGGCTCCTGGGGGAAGGTGGGGGGGTTTAGGAGCAGTACCAGCTCCATCAGCAGCAACCTAAGTCTGGAGTCACTGATGAGCAGCTTTCTTCACCCGCTTAGAGAGGAGGGGAGCCGCCAGCAGCAGCAGGACCTGGAGCAGACCCTGAACCAACAGGTGGTGGACTACTTGGACAGCACTCTGCCACCCCAGTTAGAAGATCCGCTGGACTATTGGGCAGCCAAACTGGATGTGTGGCCGCAACTTTCCGAATTTGCAGTGGAGAAGCTTTCCTGCCCGGCCAGTAGTGTGGCATCAGAGCGGGTGTTCGTGCGCGGGGCCATCGTACCCCAAGGAGAAACCCCCTTGTCCACCGGAAATTTTAAAAAATAT
>JAODAL010028993.1:0-52390 GCA_025379985.1 Phyllomedusa bahiana | reverse complement strand
CCCCCGCTCGCTTTCCTAGATGCCTGATATTTTGTTGCACTGTGTTTGCTGAGCTGTGCTGTGCTAGTTTGTTGCTGCATGACTTCTCAGACCATTTCTGTTTTTGCTTCACCTGGATTTCTGTTTGGTTAGTCTGATATGCTGTTTTGTTTTTTGGCTTTCTGGACTCTCTGTTTTTCCCCTATGTTCCCAAGGATCCATCTTTTTTGTGTATTACATTTTTCCTTTTTGTGTTGTTGTACATTTTTGTTTCTTTAATAAAGTCCATTTTACAACATCCTGACATAATCTCAGGCCCAATATGGATCCTCGGAAAGTAAGGTCTGTTCAGGTTTTGGCGGCAGATTTGTTCAAATTGGCTGAATGTCTTAGGGCAACAGCTAAGGCATTTGGGATGGCTGTCCCCAAATTTTTTCTGACCATCCTGTGCTGGCTGCCATGTCTGACAACGATCCTGTGCCCACTGCCACGTCTGGTGACGATCCTATGCTCACTGCCACATCTGGTGATGATCCGGTGTCAAGTGCCACGTCTGGTGACAATCCGGTCTCCAGTTCCACATCTGGTGAAGATCCGGTCTCCAGTGCCAGGTCTGATGATGATCCAGTGCCCAGTGCCACGTCCGCCCATGATCCAGATCCAATAGGGTGTGTTGAGGGTCCGGAGGTCCCTCATAAAAGGGGGGGGAGGGTATTGTCACATTTGATCTTCTCATTTGATCCTGGAGACTGTATGCAGTGCCTGCCAACTAGAGATGGGCGAATTGATTCTAACGAAGTGGAATCGTTTAGAATTTCAGAAAAACTTTGATTCTGAACGAAGTCGAAGTTTGGAGTAATTTGCGTGAACGAAGTGTGTTTTTAATTGATAAAATGGCTGCGAGCACATGGTGTTACATGGGGCAAAGACGTCTGGGAGGAAGAAGGGCGTAGCCTGCATGACATGTGCAGAGATGAAGCCAATCAGAGACCGGCGGGATTCTGTGGACATCACCGCACTATATTAAGTCCGGGCGCGACGCTGGGAGCTTCATGCCGCTCTCACTGTACTGAGTAGGGAAAAGGTGCACGCGGTGCTTATGATATTCATACTAAAAACTCATTTTTATACAGCGATTTTGGGGGGTGTAAACCAGCTGGTCTCAGAGACTGCTTCTCTTACGTTCTAATTCTGATTTTGTGGGAAATTGGGAAAACTGAAGTCCAGTGTGCGTCCAATGCAGCTGCATATACATTTTAATGCTATCTGCTCAGTTCTTCAGCACATTGAATATCCAAGGTTATCTAAGCCTGTTCCTGTTGTATTTATTTAAAAAAACAGCGTTTTACAATCCAAATCCCACTTAATTTTTGGTTTGCTCATTTCTTTTGCGCAATTAGATCCGGGGGTTAATTAAGCGTTGTTCTGCTGTTGTGGTCACTAAAAGAAACATTCTTTTTCACCGCCAAAGAAGAAATTTTGCCTGTAGCATAATTCATAACCGAAGGTTAATTACAAGTTTTTTCTGTTGTTCTGTACGGTAAAATACACGCCATTTTAACACGCTACAAACCTGGTAATTTTTGGTTGCTCATTTCTTTTGCGCAATTTAGATCCAGGGGTTAATTAAGCGTTGTTCTGCTATTGTGGTCACTAAAAGAAACGTTCTTTTTCATCGCCAAAGAAGAAATTTTGCCTGTAGCATGATTCATAACCGAAGGTTAAATTACAATTTTTCTGTTGTTTTTGTACCGTAAAATAAAACGCCTTTTTAACACGCTACAAACCTGGAAATTTTTTGGTTGCCATTTTCTTTTGCGAAATTTTAGATCCAGGGGTTAATTAAGCGTTGTTCTGCTGTTGTTGGTCACTAAAAGAAACGTTCTTTTTCACCACCAAATAAGCAATTTTGCCTGTAGCATAATTCATAACCGAAGGTTAATTACAAGTTTTTCTGTTGTTCTGTACTGTAAAATACACGGCATTTTAACACGCTACAAACCTGGTAATTTTTGGTTGCTCATTTCTTTTGCGCAATTTAGATCCAGGAGTTAATTAAGCGTTGTTCTGCTGTTGTGGTCACTAAAAGAAACGTTCTTTTTCACCGCCAAAGAAGCAATTTTGCCTGTAGCATAATTCATATCCGAAGGTTAATTAAGCCTGTTTGTGCTTTTATTTTCAGTAAAATACACAGTGATTTTAAACGGCACATACAAGTAAATTTTTCCTGGCCATTTGTGGAGCGCAATTTATATCCAAGGGTTCATTTGGAGTCAAATACAGGGTGTGTATTTATCATATACAGATATCTTCATCAAACAGTGTCTGTACATTTTAGAACAAACAGTATGTCAGACAAAGAGGTGGCAGCCTCTTCACCTGCGAGTGGCAGTGGCACAAACATTCCTGGAGCAAGCCCAGGTCACAGCACAGCAAGGGGACGTCTCAGCAGGGGTCACTCGGTGAGGCCACAACTGCCGCTGTCATCTAGCGGCCGTGTGTTGTTCAGCAACCCAATGGTTCTTTGATTGGTTGACTAGGTCATCCACTTCCTCCCAGATGACATCTGACAACCCCAGCCAAGAGTCGGTGGGAACGTCAAGAGAAACAGAAGAACCAGCTGGCTGCTAGAGAAATCTTGAGTAAAACGTCCTTTATTTCATATTCTTTAAAAAGGTAAGTCCATACATATGGTAAACACAAGAAAAGTTAAAGAAATAGTGCCATTGTTAGGTCTAGGTGTCCCTAACTATGGGAACGGTGGGAACGTCAGACACAACCCTTAGTTGGCATGGCCCAGGAGCGGGTCAGCGGCCCTCACCTGTCCTCAACCCGCCTTTGTCCCATCCGGTTCCCTCAGCCATATATCTACTATATGGTCTGGGCTCAGCGCCACTATTATAGCGAGGATGAACAATTGAGGGGGGCAGTCAGCAGCTACTTGGCAGCAAAGAAATGGGTGCCAATATCCCCTGCTTCTTGCAGTAGGCAGAAAAGTATAGATGGGGAGAGTGGCAGGGGAGGTCATGTTGGGGTCAGCCTCTGCATACCAAGACGGTGATGAGGACAGCAGTGACGATGAAACACAAATAGATTGATGATATAGCCGACCGCACTTGGGAGCCGGGGGGAAGCAAGGGCTTCATCATCGTCAGGAGAAGAGGGGTCAGCTTGCGCGTCAGGCAGCGGCGCAGCCAGCAAGTCGGTGGTGTGGCCGTGAGTCAGCAGGGGTAGAAAACCCGCTTCGCAGGTCCAAGAAAGTAGCGGCACAGGGGCTCAGCGAGGCAGCGGTGGTAGTAGTCACTCAGTGCGGAGCGTTGGCGGTAAATCAGATACTCGGCGGTGTGGCAGTTCTTTGCTAAGACACCGGAGGAGCCAAATATGGGTATATGTAGAATCTTGGCAGAAAGGAAGCGTGGCTAGGGAGCTAACATTGGCACCACGGCCCTGCGTCAACACATGCAGCGTCACCACCCGGGTGGCCTGGGAGAAACGTGGCTCAGATGGGGTGGTCCATCCTGCCGCAGCAACAGCAGCAGGGGCCCATTTGGAAACGCATGCCATTGCAGCCAGTCAAGCTCCACCCTCTACAGAAGGGAGCTGTTTCTCTTTGACATCATCTCCCGGTCCACTGCTCCTTCCTCGCTACTCATGGTGCCAGCATTCGTTCAGCGAGGCGATTGCAAAGAGACAACAGTATGCTTTCTAACCATCCTAAGTGCAGAAGCTGACCATGCTCCTGTCCAAGTTTTTTGGTACTGCAGCCCCCTCCTTTCCAAATGGTGGATTTCTGAACCGTTCAGAGAACTAATGGCTTGTGCCGACCCGAGAGGGAGAGTTCCAAGCCGTAGTTTCTTTTCCAAAAGGCAGTACCAGCACTTCATAAATATGTAAACAGAAGGTGGGCCAGTCCTTGAGTTTTTTCGGTTTGTTCCAAGGTGCACAGCAGCGCGGGACGTCTGGAGCTGTAATACGTTCAGGGCCAGTACATGTCCTTTACGGCCCAAACGGGGTTTGAAGGTGCTTCTGCCCAGGCACCCAACAAACTTGGACAGGAGACACCGCTTTCTCCTCCACGTTGTCAAACTGCGGCTCCTGCGCCAATGTCCCCCCTCCTCCACCAAACCCCCACCAAAGTCAGCCTCCAAAAGTTACTGGGTCCATCATACCCCATGTGTAGGGCACAGCGGGGTCACACAGTTCTACACCTGGCTTGCGTCGGCGAACGAAGTCACACAGGGGCGGAACTGCTCCACGGCATGCAGCGAGAAATCGATGTGTGGCTTTCTCCGCGCCAACTGCAAATCGGAGCCAGGTGACGGACAATGGGAGTAACATGGTGTCCGCGCTGCACCGAGGAGGATGGTCCATGCGCCTTTGCATGGCGGATGTGTTCAATCTGTTTGTGAATGGTTCCTGAAGTCTTCCACGATCTTCAGAAGATTCCTGAAAATGGCCAGGCAACTGTGCATGCACTTCATCCATTCCTACAAAGCCAGGAACACCCTCCTCTAGTTTTCAGCGGCAGAACGGGCCTCCCCCAACACACTCTGATATGCATGTTTTTCCACCTAATTTCCCGCCTGCACTTGTTGGACCGACTGTATGAACAGAGAAAGGCCATTAAAAGATTTTTGAAGATCAAGGTGGACAGGAGTACTCCCCTATGTAACTTTGATGTCAGCCAGTAGCAGCTCATGCGTGACACCTGCCGTTTGTTGAGGCCATTCGAGGAGGCGACGTTATTTGTCAGTCGCCAAGACTACGGGATGAAAAACGTCATTCCACTGCTTCATGTCCTGGAACAGATGCTGAAAAAAACTGTCTGGGCAGGGGACTGGAGACTTGGTGACTACATCTCGCGGCCACATGAGTCCGGTGGGGACTAAACTGGAGGAGAGGGACATTGGAGCAGAAGCATTGTCTGGTGAAATGAGTGGATTTTCTTTGCAGGTGACAAGAGAGGAGGAGCAGGAGCAGCTGGAGAAGGTAGATGGAGATGAGGAAGACGAGGCAGATGACCCCCCAAACACTGTGGCAGTATACAGTGGAGATGGAGGCAGGGAGCCCCTTGGAGTCACTTGTACAGATGGCCCGCAGCATGCTGATTTGCCTGGCTAGTGACAGCCCAATAGTCACCATCTGGCAGAGGGATGACTTCTGCTCTCCACCCCATTGGACCCCCTACCGGTCCAAAATGGGAGCCTTTTTCCCAGCTGCTGAGAGGGAGGACAAACTCAAATACTATAGGGAAATCCTCTGTATCAGTTGGCCGCTGCCTATGTCGGGATCGTCCCTCCTCTGACAGGTCTGACCGGGGGGTTCTTCAGCGCTCATGTACTACTGCCGCAGCTGCTGGGGGAAGGTGGGGGGGTAGAAACAGGACCAGCTCCATCAGAAGCAACCTAAGTCTTGAGTCACTGATGAGCAGCTTCCTTCACCTGCCTAGTGAGGAGGGGCAGTCGCCAGCAGCAGCAGCAGCAGGACCTGGAGCAGTCCCTGAACCAAAGGTTGTGGCCTACTTGGACAGCACCTCTGCCACTCAGTTAAAGATCCGCTGGACTACTGGCAGCCAACTGGATGTGTGGCCGCAACTTGCGAGTTTGCAGTGGAGAAGCTGTCCTGCCCGGCCAGTAGTGTGGGATTAAAGCGGGTGTTTCAGTGCGGCGGGGGCCATCGTTACCCCAAGGAGAACCCGCTGTCTACGGGAAATGTGGAAACGATTGACCTTTTTTCAAGAAAGAATCAGGGGTGGATCGGTCGGATTTCCACACACCAATGCCTTAGGCGTCAGACTACATCAGCCATGACGCCTCACCCAAACTGTGAGAAATGAGTCTGGGTTCAAACTACCTGCCTCAGCCACTATTCTGATGCCTCCACCCACCTGATGCCACATATCTGCTGCCAGTTTCTCCATCTGCCACCAACCATCTTTACCAGGGACTGGTATTGCCACCCACCTCCACACTCTGTCATTGTGCCACTCTATGACCTCATGCTGCTGCTGCTGCTGTTGCTGGTGACGTGACATCCACACTGTGTCATTGTGCCCCTCTCTGACCTCATGCTGCTGCTTCTGCTGTTGTTGCTGCTGCGGTCACCTCCACACCCTGTCATTATGCCACTCTCTGACCTCATGCTGTTGCTCCTGCCGTCACCTCCACTCTCTGTCATTGTGCCACTCTGTGGCCTACTACTGTTTTGCCACCTCCAGCATGTCATTGTGCCACTGTCTGACCTCATTCTGCTGCTGTGGCTGCTGCCGTGATCTACACACTGTGTTATTGTGCCACTCTGTGGCCTACTCCTGTTTGTGCCACCTCCAGAAAGTCATTGTGCCACTGTCTGAGCTCATGCTGCTGCTGTGGCTGCTGCCGTGACCTACACACTGTGTCATTGTGCCACTCTGTGGCCTACTCCAGTTTTTGCCACCCCAGAATGTCATTGTGCCACTGTCTGAGCTCATGCTACTGCTGTGGCTGCCGCCGTGACCTACACACTGTGTCATTGTGCCACTCTGTGGCCTACTCCAGTTTTTGCCACCTCCAGAATGTCATTGTGCCACTGTCGACCTCATGCTGCGCCGCCGTCACCCCCCACTCTTTTGTCATTGTGCCACTCTGTGGCCTATTCCTGTTTTTGCCACCTCCAGAATGTCATTGTGCTACTGTCCCGACCTCATGCTGCTGCTGTGGCTGCTGCCGTGACCTACACACCCTGTCATTGTCCCCTCTCTGACCTCATGCTGCTGCTGCCGTCACCTCCACTCTCTGTCATTGTGCCACTCCCGTGGGCCCACTACAGTTTTGCCACCTCCAGAATGTCATTGTGCCACTGTCTGACCTCATGCTGTTGCTGTGGCTGCTGCCGTGACCTACACACCCTGTCATTGTGCCACTCTCTGACCTCATGCTGCTGCTGCCGTCACCTCCACTCTCTGTCATTGTGCCACTCTGTGGCCTACTACTGTTTTGCCACCTCCAGAATGTCATTGTGCCACTGTCTGACCTCATGCTGCTGCTGCCGTCACCTCCACTCTCTGTCATTGTGCCACTCTGTGGTCTACTCCTGTTTTTGCCACCTCCAGAATGTCATTGTGCCACTGTCTGACCTCATGCTTTGCTGTGGGTGCTGCCGTGGGCCTACACACCCTGCATTGGTTCCACTCTCTGACCTCATGCTGCTGCTGCCATCACCTCCCCTCTCTGTCATTGTGCCACTCTGTGGCCTACTACGTTTTGCCCTCCAGAAATGTCATTGTGCCACTGTCTGACCTCATGCTGCTGCTGCCGTCACCTAAACTCTCTGTCATTGTGCCACTCTGTGGCCTACTCCTGTTTTTGCCACCTCCAGAATGTCATTGTGCCACTGCCTGACCTCATGCTGCTGCCGTGACCTACACACCCTGTCATTGTGCCACTCTCTGACCTCATGCTGCTGCTGCCGTCACCTCCAATCTCTTTCATTGTGCCACTATGTGGCCTAATATTGTTTGGCCACCTCCAGAATGTCATTGTGCCACTGTCTGAACTCATGCTGCTGCTGCCGTCACCTCCAGTCTCTTTCATTGTGCCACTCTGTGGCCTACTCCTGTTTTTGCCACCTCCAGAATGTCATTGTGCCACTGTCTGACCTCATGCTGCTGCTGTGGCTGCTGCCGTGCCATCCACACTGTGTCATTGTGCCACTATGTGGCGTACTCCTATTTTTGCCACCTCCAGGATGTCATTGTGCCACTGCCTGACCTCACGCTACTGCTGTGGCTGCTGCCGTGACCTACACACTGTGTCATTGTGCCACTCTCTGACCTCATGCTGCTGCTGCCGTCACCTCCACTCTATGTCATTGTGCCACTCTGTGGACGACTACTGTTTTGCCAACCCCCAGAATGTCATTGTGCCCCTGTCTGACCTCATTTCTGCTCCTGCCGTCATCTCCACTCTCTGTCATTGTGCCACTCTGTGGCCTACTCCTGTTTTTGCCACCTCCAGAATGTCATTGTGCCACTGCCTGACCTCATGCTGCTGCTGTGGCTGCTGCTGTGACCTACACACTGTGTCATTGTGCCACTCTGTGGCCTACTCCTGTTTTTGCCACCTCCAGAATGTCAGTGTGCCACTGCCTGACCTCATGCTGCTGTGGCTGCTTCCGTCACCTCCACACCCTGTCACTGATGTTGCCACCTGAGCCCTCAGCTTGTTTTTTTCCAGCTGTCGCTGCCATGACATTATCAGGCTACATTCCCGATTCAGTTTTTTGGTCAGTTTTTCCCTCTTAAGTGTAAGGGAATTTTATATTGAAGCGATTCTAAGAGCGGCGGCAGTCATATGCGTGTCATACTAAAACAAAACATTGTATGAAGACCAAACCAAGCTCCCTCTGCATATTTAAGCATGACACAACATTCTACAGCACCCTGCAGGCTCTGTGCAGCCTGGAAATAGCGTTTTTTTAATGCGATTTGTCCCGAAGTAATTCGGACCGAAACTAATTTTGTCTTGAAATTCGGCGAAGTTACCGAATCTAATTTTTGAGAACTTCGCCCATCTCTACTGCCAACACGAAAATAGTTAATCAGCATTCAGCTGATGCCCATCCCATTCCCTAGGGGAAATATATATAGTCCAGGTTCTCGCTTTCCTAGGTGCCTAAGATTTTGTTGCACTGTGTTTGCTGACCTGCACTGTGATAGTTTGCTGCTGCACGGCTTCTCAGGCCATTTCTGTTTTTGCTTCACCTGGATTTCTGTTTGGTTAGTCTGATATGCTGTATTGTTTTTTGGCTTTCTGGACTCTCTGTTTTTCCCTCATGTTCCCAAAGATCCACCTTTTTGTTAATTATGTTTTTCCTTTTTGTGTTGTTGTACATTTTCGTTTCTTTAATAAAGTCCTTTTTACAACAGCCTGACATATATTTGACACTGACAAGCAAAATGGTAAAAATGTTGTGAACTTTTGACCTTCAAGCTCCATATCTCAACATCTACTACAGTTTTGGACGTGAGACTACCATCACTTTATAGAAAATTATCTTGGTTATCTCTTTGCTAAATTTGACTTGCAACTATTTAGAATATGCTTAGTTATGCAGATTCTTGTCATGTAACTGCATTATTACAGTTTTGCTCTGGGCGATGGAATAATCTTTATCTTCTTGTATACTAAAAATTACAACCTGTTCTTATAGTCTCTAATAGCTCAGTGTGTTATTAGGTTGATTCCCAAGCAAAAGGTCACTGGTTCAAATCAAGGAGCAGCCATGAAGAAG
Organism: Phyllomedusa bahiana; assembly: GCA_025379985.1. Lineage (NCBI taxonomy): Eukaryota > Metazoa > Chordata > Amphibia > Anura > Hylidae > Phyllomedusa > Phyllomedusa bahiana. The sequence goes on along the minus strand of JAODAL010028993.1, from coordinate 43,141 downwards.
ATTTCCCAAGAAAAGAGAAACAGCATAATCCAGCTCATTGATAGCGGTCTCTCGGCCAAGAATATTGCCTAACTACATCATGTGTTGACATGACAGCTGTAAGAATATGAAATGAAGTAAATTCATCCATTCAAAAGCCAAGAGATAGACGTCCAGGCAAAATATCAGAGTCAGCAAGTCACTCATCACAAGGTCGATCAGATCTGATGCTAAGACATGGCAGTGGAGGTGGCTCGTAGGCTTCGTAATACTGAGATCACAGATGTCCATGTGTAAGATGGTGAAACAGCCTCTTTGTGTTTATTCAGTGACATCTTATGTGTGATTAGTGATTACAAACTGTCCTGTTGCATTCTGCTGTTTGGCCACAAGATGCTACTGTTTTGAAAGTCTAACCTAAATGTAAAGCATGATAAGACATGTGATTTGTGTGTCATGTGACTGAGAGACTGTGAAGCAGCAGTTATTTTACAAAGTGACAGTTGGAACTTAGAGATCACACAGAGGACACATAGCAAGCACAATTTTACCTAGTTTCCCAGCTTTTGTGGAGTCACTAGTTGTGGCCGGGTCCTGTTGGGAGAGGAGAGACCTGCTTGCTGTGTTGTTGCTGTGGATGAGGATGGCATGGACGTTGTGTCAGGATGCAGTAGAAGAGAGGAGTGACCGCCATCTTAGATTCTGGACTCAGGCAGAGGAGAACCCTCATCCAAGAGCTGTGACTGTGTGCAACTCCAAGGTAGACCTGGGTCGGTAGTGTGCACACCAGCCTGCTTGAAACTATTACCAGGCCTGTAGTAAGTTTAGTTAGGGTCAGAGTCGGTGTCAGTCCATAAGCGATTATTCAGGAACAATTCCTGATTGGAACAATGATGAATGCTTGACATCGGTGCTTTTAGTTCTGTAACATGTTCACCTGTTACGCTTTTTGATTGGTATCTATGTTTTGGGAAAAGTCGGTATAACTAATAAGGTTGTAAGCTGTTGTGAGACCCTAATACAGTTCTCCAATGCCCTACAGGAAATGCTGAATGAAATAAAGTGGTGAGACCCAGTGGCCATGGGGACTGTCCAATAAATCCTTATGAAACAAATTGCAAGATATGACCCAGATGATGGCCAACCTGACATTTTATAGTGATAACCTAGTTGCCGTAGAGAGGGAAGAAGAACTCATACTTGTAACTGTGAAGGCAGTAAGTCATGCCCAAGCAAGCAGAGGGCCTGGAGAGTCTTTAATAGATGTGGTCCAGGCTCTGTGAACAGAATTGAGAGAACTTCGGTTGGAAGTGTCCCAGATGCAGCACCCCATTCCGGACAACCCAGCTGTGAGGACCCACCAAAAGAGGCCACTCTGGTGTGTGGAGGTCTAGAGGACCCCTCTGCTGGGTTTGTCAACAATACGGCCATATCGCTGAGAGTGTTGTGAACACGTGGGGACAGAGCTGGGGTTAAACTACCGTCTGCCGCGATAGCTGGGCTTCCTGCAGCAGCATATCAGAAGCATGAGGAACACGACCTCTATGTCAGCAGTCCCGTTATGGAAGCAGAGTTAGAAGTCCAGAAAGTATGCTGTCTAGTTGATACAGGGTCAGAGTGCACCCTGATGCCTTTGGTGCATTTTGAGAGACACTTCGGACACAGGATGGAGCAGGAAGATTGCAGCGTCATTAGGTTAACGTCTGTAAACAATAGTGAGATTGAAGTGCAAGGAATAGTCTGGATGCAGGTCCAACTGTTTGGACAAGACATTGGTTAGAAGGGAGTTGTGCTGGTGGATCACCCGTCCCAGAGGGAAATGGATGTGATGCTGGGTATGAACGTGCTGAGAGACTTAGATCACCATCTCTATGCCAAAGAGGGACCAAGATATTGGCAACAGACCACCACGCACTGGCTAAATCAGAAGGTTCTACAACAGAGGATGAGTAGCTACAGTCTGCGGAAAGGTCTCATATCCGGTCAGCCCATTCGACAGGTGAAGGTGCCGCTGAAGACCCTGGTAAAGATCCCACCATGGCAGGAACAAATATTGATGCAGCCAGTGGGAGCTGGACAAAAACTGAATGGGCTGGAAGTCTTGATTGAACTAGCCTTACAGGGATAATCACAGAACCGTCCACTTAGTAGCCCGGCCCTCACAACCGTGAAAAATGGGTGTGTGCCTGTGAGATGCCTCAATGTCATTGACAGCGAGTTAACCGTACCTGGGAAAATCCTGTTAGCCAAAGTCTATGTCCCTGAAGAGGATGTTTTTCCATGAGAGGACTTCACTCTACAGCCCGACAAGAGGTCAGTCTGGACCTATGCTGTAAAGGAGGCTCTGATGAGGGTTCACTCTGGGGCAGCAACAGCTGCTGGAAGATACCCCTTGAGCATTTCAGGAGGTGGTCTTGAGACATGATGAAGACTTTGGGTGTGCTTCCACCATTGAGCATGAAGTCCTTATCGGCCATGCTATGCCAATCAGGGAACGGTACTGGAAAATCCCACCCAAGATGTACCAGGAACTGAAAGATATGTTGGCCAGCATGCTGGACAAATGGGTGATCCAAGAGAGTCAATGTCCCTGGGCTGCTCCCATGGTCTTTGTGCGGAAAAAAGATGGAAGTCTTAGGTTCTGTGTGGACTACTGAAAACTGAATGCCAAGACCGTCCGTGATGCCTAACCTCTCCTGTGGATTGAAGAGTCGCTGTACGCTCTAGGTCATGCAAAGTTATTTTCAACTCTTGACTTGGCCAGCCGATACTTGGCAGGTGCCAGTGGCCAAGAAGGATAGGGCGAAAACATTCTTCATTCTACCTATGGGGCTCTACGAGTTTAATTGGATGCCGTTTGGCCTGTCTCATGCACCGGGAACATTACAATGGCTGATGGAACACTGTCTAGGACACCTTAACTTTGAGTTGGTGCTGATATACCTGGACGACGTGGTAGTGTTCGGGAATTCTTTTTAGCAAGACAATGATCCCAAATACACAGCCAAGGAAACTCTCAATTGGTTTCAGAGAAAGAAAAAAGTTTCTAAAATGGCACAGCCAATCACCTCACCTAAATTGTATATAAAATCTATGGAAAGAACTAAAGCTTAGAGTTCATAGAATGAGCCCACGGAACCTTCAGCATTTGAAGAGTGTTTGTGTGGAAGAATGTGCCAAAATCCCTCCTGAGCAATGAATGTGACTAGTTTCTCCATACAGGAGGTGTCTTGAATCTATCATCACCAACAAAGGCTTTTGTATGAAGTATTACCTACGTTTTTTAATATCACAAGGCATTACGGGAAAGGGGCTGAGAAGCCCACAGCGACCTCTGTTGGTTGTAACAAATCCTCAATTTGCTTTTGACCCACCGAGTCTTGAGAAAGCAAAAAGGATTTTTTAGCCAAGCCAGTATCTCTCATCTACAGACAACGCTGTTTCGGGATTTTTGTCCCTCTTCAGTGCAGAGTAGAGAAGATACTGGCTGGCTGTGTGGGAGGCATCGGGTAGCTCAGGAAGGGAAGATCTCTCCTTAAGGAGAGCACCGAACGAACGGCTTGTAGAGTTTTTGTTTTGCCTTTTCGCCCTCTACTTAGCATCTGCATATCACAAGGCATTATGGGAAAGGGGCTGAGAAGCCCACAGCGCCCTCTGTTGGTTGTAACAAATCCTCAATTTGCTTTTGACCCACCGAGTCTTGAGAAAACAAAAAAGGATTTTTTAGCCAAGCCAGTATCTCTCATCTACAGACAACGCTGTTTTGGGATTTTTGTCCCTCTTCAGTGCAGAGTAGAGAAGATACTGGCTGGCTGTGTGGGAGGCATCGGGTAGCTCAGGAAGGGAAGATCTCTCCTTAAGGAGAGCACCAAACAAACGGCTTGTAGAGTTTTTGTTCATGTCAATAGCACCTTTATAAATATATTTACTTGGTGTCATGTTCAATGCTTATTTCACCAGCTGTATAACCTGTTTATCCCCCATCTATCATTTACAGGAAGAGCATTAGGCACCTGTTTCTATGGACCATGCATTCATTCCACTATAATCTGCCAACATATCATGTTCATTCTCTATCATGCACAGAAAAAGTTTTCGACATCCATTTCTAAGGAAGATATATTAATTCCACTACAAAGTACCTATATATTCTGTTCATTCTCCACCTATCATGACCAGAAAATTTTTTAGACACCTGTTTATGTTTGTTTATTACCCACCTAACATGCACAGGAAAGGTGCTAGGCACCTATTTTTGTGAAATGTGTGTTCATTTCTCTATAAACTGCTCATATATCCTGTTTATTCCCCATCTATCATGACCAGGAAAAAATTTAGGCACCTTTTTGTATAAAATATGTGTTCAATTCACTATAAGATGCCCATTTATCCTGTTAATTCCTCATCTGTCTTGCACAAGATAACTGTTAGGCATCCATTTCTTTGGAATATGTGTTCATTTTACTAGAAACTGTTCATTGTTCTTATCTAGAAAACAATATTTGGCTTTGCACATCCCAAAAAATATGTTTTGAAAAAAATTAGCATAGGTGCACACTGGTGTGGCAACAATATACATACACATTCCAATATCAGCGGCACACTAGCAACTAAATGAACTATTAAAAGGCACAGGAATTTTTTGAAAAAGCATTTCTGCTACTTAGGATACATTGAAAATTTTGAGGTTCTTAGTTCACATTTTTGATCAAAACTGCTTAAGCTCACCTCCGAACTACAACAAGACCTCAAATGCAGGTGGGTTCTACACTGACGCTTTATTCTCTCTAGGGCCTGTTCAGACCTCCATACTTCAGGGAGTGAAGGCACTAACTACCAGGTACACTGCATTAGATTTAAAAACCTGTGAAGGTGGGTGGAGTGCGAAAAACCGACGGAGGCAGCCACTCCCCCATAAGCAAGCTAGAAAACAATATTTGGCTTTGCACATCCCCAAAAATAAACAAAAAAAAAAAAAAGAGCAAAGGTGCAAGCTGGTGTGGCAACAACATACATACACATTCCAATATCAGCGGCACACTATCAACTAAAAGAACTACCAAAAGGCACATAGGAATGTTTTGAAAAAGCATTTCTGCTACTTAGGATACATTGTATATTTTGAGGTTCTTTGTTCACATTTTTGATGTGGGCTTTAGCAGTTTTGATCAAAAATGTGAACTGAGAACCTCAAAATTTTCAATGTATCCTAAGTAGCAGAAATGCTTTTTCAAAAAATTCCTATGTGTCTTTTGATAGTTCTTTTAGTTGATAGTGTGCCGCTGATATTGGAATGTATATGTACATTGTTCTTATTTATTCAAGCTCCATTAGGCACCAGAAACCTTGTTTACCTCTCCTTAGCTCTTTCTTACTTAGTAGTAATGTTCACTTTTTTCTTAATTCCTTTGAGTATGTCCTCCACAGACATTCCTCCTCCTTTCTGGATTAGCGGGCTGGGAGGACTTTTTATCATCTTGACAGTAAGCCTAAAACTGCCACTTTTCACAGCGCTTTATTAAATATTAAGCCACCCCAATACAGAACCATCTAAAATAACAAGTCATTCTCTAGGGACCATATTACCCCTTGACAATAGGAAACAAAAAATAACCTATGTAATTATCACTGTGGAAATAAAATTAATTGTATAAGTTCTAAGATAACTGTAACTATAGTCGTAAGGTAACTCTCAGCTCAAAGGGCTTTAGCCTTTCTGAAGCTATCTCATAGCGAGCTATAAGCTGGCCACAAACAACAGGGAGATACCACACTTGAGTAACTCTCCTCCTTTCATGTCTATAGGAGTTCTGAATATACCTGAGCACACTTACTCGGCTATATTCAGAATTGGCATAGAAAAGAATAGGGAGAACTGCGCAAAATGGCAATCTTCTTGTTCTTTTAGTAGTATTGGCAATCCATAGCAAGTGCGGAACATTCAAAAAAAAATTTTCCAAACTGGAGCTGCGCCCGCATAGCCCGGTGTGTTTGGGAAAAAGGGGGAGGCCCCCCAAAACGTCCGCCCCTGCGTCACGCCGCCTTAGAAAAGTATGAAATCTCAGATGGAGTACCCGGGGGCTTGCGGTCGCAGCATCGCATTTTGGGAAATTTTTGCTTTTTAATTTTCCCTGCCACTTGTATGGATTGCCAAAATAAAAAAGCAAGTCGGATGTTACAGTTTGAGTCTTGAAATTTTATGGGACTTTTAATAAATTTTTGGTAACTTTGAAACATTTGAATTTGCTTACAAATGATTTGAACCGAGGTTGAGGAGCCCCCAAAAGAAAAAGTAAGTGAGTGGCGGAAAAACAGATTCCCTTTCTGTACGGGTTTTGAAAAAAAAAATCTTTTGTTCTCAAGAAACGTAATACATGAATCAAAGGGTTTGAAAAAGTAGCCCTACAAAACCAATTTTCTAGTAACTATCGTGTAGATGTAACCTTCAAAACACATGTCATAAAATATAACCTACAGTTGTACCAGGCTTGCATGTACAATTACCGCAGAAAAATGGTTTTGGGGGTGCCAAAAGTGTAAGGCCATTTGCATTACTATGACTCTAGACCAAGCACACACCCAGATGTTAACTAAGTTACAAAACACAGGACTGGGGAAATTTTTACCATGCTACTGGTAGGAGACTGGTCAGAGTTTGTGCAGAAAATTTTTTTTTACCTAGGATCGGGCAGTTAGAAGGACCTTACAGAGGCAATTTCCCTGTGCTTTTATTATGAGTAGGAACCGAAATCAATTTTACATTTTGTGAGCCCAAAAAAAGACAAATTCCACCCATTTCGCCTTTGTGCTATAGTATTGATCCAGAGGAAGGAAAAAAACCCCCATGAGGGTAGAAGTAAGTCTTGATTTTGGGGAAAAAAATCCCCCCCCACCCCCAACGTTTGATCAGAATAAATTTCTGGATCAACGACCTTCTCCAGAATCTAGCACTAAACGGGTTTATATTTTGAACTCTAAAATTGCCCCAGCCCCTTTTTCAACTCTGTTAGTGAATTTATTATTTTTTATTATTTTTTTAAAGACCATTGATTCCAGGGGGCTGTACATTCGAGGGGTTAATACATAACATAATCAAACAAGACAATATAAGGAATAAGATAATTTTCCATGACAAGTTCCTTGGCAGAGATTTCCATATTCCCCTTATAACATAAAGAATCCCTTTCTATGTTATGTGAAAACCCTTTTTTCTTAAGATGTAGGGGATCCCCCTTTTTTGGATATAGCTGGGTATAAATAGATCATGGAAGGGATCTCTAATTTACCTTTTAAATATTTATACATATTTATTTTGTCCCCCCCAAAGCCTCGTTTCCTAAACTAAATAACCCTAATCTTGTAACTTTTTGGGTAGTGTCCCACCCATGCTTTTATTATTTTTGTTCCCCCCCCCTTTTACCTGTTCAAGCTCTACAAGTGTTTTTCCCTTTAATGGGTCCAAAACTGTAACAATATTCCTTTTGGGCTGACAAGGACTTGTATAATGGAGAAAATGTGTATCTATGCCCTTTTAATACACCCATATCCGTTTGCCCCTTTCAAGGGTAGCATTTTAAGGGAAGGGGTTTTGATGCATGTGGTCAAGTAGGGTTAGAATCAATCTAATCACATCATCACAGCAGTGTAAGGAAGACATGCTAGGCACAACAAAAGGGTTTAACCAGAGAAGTCTCCTTTCTTTTTTCTGTAACTCTGCCAGTTTTTGTGAACTTTTACTCCCCCTCAATTCTTTATGCTTCAGGGGCAAAATACTTCACCTGAATTTTAATTATTTTGTACACTTCAGCATGTGGAAGTGTAAATGTAAAATGCATAGACAGACAAAGAACAGTCACTATAAGTCTTAAAAAACATATCCCTTCAGTTTGCAGCCCTGAACACAAAACCCTTTTGTAATTTTATTTAGAAAATTTAGTGACAAATGTATGATATAGAGGATAGTTTGGACAAAAGGAGAGAAAACTGTAGATGTGCTAAGACTAGAGAAGTATTAGAAGGATGTAGTAAAGAAGTTAACGTATTCTCAACTCATCATATTTAAAATGTTTAAATTTTTAACATTTTTCAAAGAAATGAATTTCCATTTGGGGTTTAACTGACGTGCCTATTCTTATAGTAAAGAAGTGACTTAAATCTGTATGTTTGTTACACTACCATTAAGTCAACCCATGGATCTTACTGGCTAACACACATTCAAGTTTATTTCTCTACTTCTCTAGCATCATGACCTTAGAAAAAAAGTATCAGAGTCCTGGCCCTCTTCCCTAGAGCTTATTTACATATTGTATTTTTCCATGGAGTATTGCATGGCCTAAAAGTTTTCATACATTTTTGTGGTGCTCTTCTCAAAGGGAAACTTTACCTCACAAGAGCTACATTAAAGAAGTCTTACCCAGTCAGATGGAACCCTGCTCTGGACTGATGAGGGGCAGACACCTGGAAACAGCTGTCTGCAGATGGGAGACTCTCAATACGAAAGATTTACTGGCTTGGCTTAAAATCTCTAGTCATGTATCAAGGCTCTTAAATAGGTAGGGTGTGACTTTAAGGGACACTATGTCCAATAAGTGGTGTCAGAAACCTAACTCTCTTTACTAAAGCTTATTTGCACATAGACTGTGTCTAATATATCAACACTAATGCAGGACAAAAGCTGGGAATAACATTACTATGGTTTATTTTAAGGTTATAGCAATCAGTAATCAATAGTTAATTTACTGCTGTCATTATCCAACCAGCTATTTTTCAATAGGAAAAAATTACAATTATTTTTCTGCAATAGGTTTTATTGACGGACATCAGGAAAAAGTTAAATCCAAAGAATCACAGAGTTCCAGCAGCACAACCTTCAATATAATGGATGCAGTGTCTCAGGCTCCTGAATTCATAGGGCCCAATAAGTGCAAATAGTCCATAGGAAGGAGACAGAATCCAGTGGGTTGAGAGTATCAAAACTTACTTTATTCCTCCACAAAAAACACCAACATGCAATGTTTCAACCTATTCAGGTCATGCTTGACAAAGGCCTGAATATGTTGAAACAGTGCATGTTGGTGTTTTTTTTATGGAGGAATAAAGTAAGTTTTGTCTTATGGAGTGTCCTATGGAATGTCTGGAAAAAGTTAAAGAAGGGTTTAACCAGCGAGAGTTATTCCCCAAATGAAACTACATTTTACCATTCTTAGAACTGCAATATTTTACCTTGGTCAGCAGATGGAGCAAATGCTTTTCTGTACTGATGATGTACATTAGTTGGAAAAAATAATTTGAATAACCCTCATTTTCACTAAGTCAAGTTGAACTCTTTCTGACTCACCAGCCATCACCAGTAGCGCCCCCTATTTTTCTCAGTCATGTAGCTTACATCGCTATTTATAAACTTAATTACTTGTGCTGCTGTTAAAATCTAATGTTTGTTTTATGGACATGATTTGTCAGACCCGACAGAGCTCCAGTGGGGAATGACTGTTAGGCTATGTTCACACGGGGTAATTTCGGCGTGCATTTCGTGTCGTATTTGCGCTCTAATACGAGTGATATGTGCGCCGAAATTACTGTAATCCACAGTTCTCATAGAGAACGATGGATTACGCCTTCTCTCCCCGGGCGTACAATACCATTGTATTGTACGCCCGGGGAGATAAGAGACATGTCATTTCTTTGTGGCGAATACGCGCTGTGAGGAATGACAGCCTATGGGGCCAGCGGGCTGATCAGCCTGACTCCCAAACACCTGGCGTAATTGTGGGACATACTGTACGCCCCGCAACTATGCCGTGTGAACATAGCCTTAGTGCACATATGGTAGGGTCTATTGTTACCTGACTTGATGAGGTGATAGATGTGTTATGATCTACTGTTACCTGGAACACATCTCAGTATGTAAAGAACAGCAAAATATTGAGAAAAAAAAGAGCGCTTCATTGAACTAAAGTTGAATGCAAGGGCACCACTATAAAAATTGAGCTTTGACTCTGGACCACATGTCTGCAGATATTTTGCTGTCCTTTACATACTGACATGTTACCAAGAAGATAGTAGATAGTAGACCTAGACAAACCCATCAACTCGGGTGACAGAATCCCCTTTCAAGTGAAATGGATATTAATTCTTTCAAAAATTCTAAAGTTCCATAAGGGTGACATAAAGCTAGGAGATATTTTAGTTGCGATATCACAAGCGTGCACTAATAATGTTTCTCTTTTGGAACTTTGCCAGGCCTGACATATGTCCATAAAACAAATTCACAGATTTTTAAAACCGCACAAGTAATAAAGTTTAGAAGCGGTGATCTAAGCTATTTGACTGAAAAAATATGGGACTTTACCAATGATGGCAGGAGTGTCAGGAAGCATTCAACTTGACTATAAGTATGGGTATTGTAATTATTTTGTCAAACCCCTGTAGGTGGCACTAGAGAGACAACTCTCCTCTAGAAGAAAGAAAGCTCAATTGTATTCTTTTTACCAAGAAGGGCTTGTCCCCACGAAAGGGTTTTCAGTCCATTTTGCAGACGATTTTCGGATTTGAAAGCCGTCTGTAAACCAACTGTCAACCATCCTGATAAACTTTAATAGAAAATCCGTTCAGCAGTCCACACTGAATGAATTTTCTGCAGGTTTTTTTACACTGTCGGTTGTCCAAAAAACTTATATTTTAATATTTTCATTCTTCCGGTCGTTTTTGGTGCGAAAGATGTACATTTCAGTGGTTGAGGGGGACAGGGAATTCGCAAACCGCAGACTGAACCATTTCCCAAAACTCATTTCCCAAAACTCTTTAATCTGAATCTGGCCGGTATTTGATTACTGCCATGTGGACGCACTCGAAGCTTCTTTGCCTGAAAGACTCCCTACACCAGCTGGATCACAACAACAGAGCCAGTACACCTACTCAATAGCTATACGTCTGATGTAAAATAGCTACTATTACTGACAAGTTTGATACAATCCAAGTATAAAAGTACGTAGTGTATCAAAATATAGTATGTTTATGGTATAAGAAGATATTATTTACAAAGTTAATTTTATTTGCAATACACAGCTACCCATTACTGGTACAAGTAGGCATGTTAATGTTTGCTACAATAGACATACATACCTAATTTGATCCTGCAAAAGATTTTAATGTTTTTCCATACAAAAAAATAAAGATAATCATATTTGAAATAGATGAAATAGTGTTTGTTTTGTTAATTATTTACATTTATTTTGTAGATTCCCGTCTTTAGAGGAGCAGAGAACGCCATCCTAGGAAAAAATATCAATGCATCATATTTTCATGGTAAAGATGGTCTAGGGGACGTACCTGATCCCAATGCTCCTGGTCTAGAATTGATTCAGAAGGAACACGCTGTTGATGCTATGAAACGAATTGCATCTGAACATCCTGGCCAGGTAGAATGCAACTGCAAACACGCTCCGCTCTCTATCTAAGGCTACAGAAAAACGTCTCCTTGTAAGACGCTGGATAATTTCTCGGAGCAAATGATCACAAATATGTATATTTACAATCCAGTCTATGAGACTTCATAAATCTGTAAAACTTTCTTTATTGGTGTATCCACATTAAAATCATGAAACAAGCAAATTTTCTTGCGCTAAACATAGCGTAAAGTCTATATACAAACGCCTCCCTCTTAAATACTGAAAGTCACATGACCAAACACACCATTAACTACTATTTGTTGTAGTAATACAAATATACATATAAATACTAATCTAAGAACAATGAATGAAAATATATGATATCCTAACCTAGCCTAATGTTCAGACTTTGTGGCACTCTTGTGCCTAATGTAAATATCAAGCGAGCTTCTTTACTTAAAGGGGTTTTCTCACTACATTGATTCGTCTTACCTCAGTCCTGTTTTCTTGGTTTCATTTTGAATTCAGTGGCATGTTTACTAGCTTCCACTAGGCTGCAGTAGAAGCCAGGTCTGTAGCTATAGCAACCAGCTCTGGCAGTCTATCAGGAGATATCAAACAGGTCTGTAGCTATAGCGACCTGAGGAGCTGATGCAGCTCATACAAGAATGGATATCTCAGCATAGGTAGGATACTGTTAATGGACATATATTGCAAAGTGGCTTGTTTTTGCAAGATCTTTAACATAAAAAGCAATCCTTATAGTGAGACAATCCCTTTACAAGTTTGGCTCTATAATCACCTTTCCTTATTGGTGGAAACACTCTATCAATGTCCATAATTGTACAGTAAGTAAGATTAATTCTGTATACATCGTTAAAAGGTCTTGATGCTGAGGATAAACATATCAACTGTATTGTGGAAATACATACTGGCCAAGTATCATTAATTTAATGGATCAATGGGTAAAAGGGCCAGGGTATTTACATGCTGTATGTGTTTGGACACTAGTTCACCTTCAATAGCTGCTTGCTGAATGCTATTCCTCTTGATCTCCCTGACACATGAACATGATCAGCTGGCCCAAATATGCACGTGTTTTCAAATAGTAGAGAAAAAATTGCTGCTGCCAGTTGCTTGAGGTATCTCCATTCTAAGTCCTCCTTGCTGCTCAAGTATGGTGTCAAGGACCCTGTTTTAGCCATTGCTGGGTGTCCCAGCAACGATCAGACATTTATCTCCTATCCTAAAGATAGGTAATAAACATCTTTCGAGGCACAACACCTTTACTAGTGGTTTTTAGGGGCCTAATGGAGATAACCAACACAATAGAAGCATCAATATAGCATAAAATTTATTCAACTTATTTCTATTTGCAGGTTTCTTTAGTGGCTACAGGCCCATTGACTAACTTGGCTCTCACAGTAAGAATGGACCCTACCTTTCCCCAGAAACTTTGCAGTTTGCATATAATGGGAGGCAATATGGAATGTAAGTCACAGTGTATGGCTTATACTACATTATTATTGTGGTGATTACAATATTACTGATGTCTTAATTAAAAGAGGAAAACATATTTAAAGGGGTTTTATCGTTTGAAGCTTTCACAGACTTGAGCTGTTTCTATCTATTTCAACTCCAAATACAGGGGCGAGTCTCTCCTCTCAGTAGGTGTGTCTCTCCTCCCAGGAGGCGAGTCTCCCCTCACTGAAGAGTTGTGACATCATCATTCTGTGTGAAGCGAGAGGACGTCAGCTCCGCAGCCCTCCTGTTCTGCTTCTCATGGCTGCAGAGCTCTCAGCTAGAGGCTGCACAAGCTCCTTGTAATCAGAGCCCCTGTATTGCTATAACCAGATCACTGTAATGGTGTAATCAGTTATACACACAGCCTGAACTAATGAAGCAAGTGTGAGGAATGCACACTGCACTCTCCCCTCCTCCCCCTCTGTTATCAGTCAGGAGGTAAAGCACACTGTATAAGGCTGTGTTATATGGTAGGAGCAAAGGGTATAAGACTGTGTTATATGAGGGGAGAATGAATCTAGCAGCTAGATGGTCAGTAATTGCCAAGATCATTCACCTTAGAGCTGAGAGATGAGTTTAGAGCCAGCAGCCATCTCAGGCAGTTAGTTTCACTTTTGATTTACAGAGCTCAGAGGGGAGTAAACACAGAGTGCAGGTAGCCAATCACAGCACAAGAGGCATTTCCAATCTGGGGGGTCTCACGTCCAAACACGCTGAATGACATATCAGTCAGCCAATCACAGAAACAGGGGCGTATCCCATCCAGCAGCTGCAGAAATAGATGCACAGAAAAGCTCATATCTGCTATAGTAAGTGACTTAGGTAACGCAAAGCAATTGCAAAAGTGCTTATTTTAACTGTCTCAATCATTAGAGATATAATCTTTGTAGCGAGAAAACCCCTTTAAGTAGAAGAAAATGACTATCTTCATGCAAATATATACTATATGCTTTGTATGGCTCAGCCCCATTCACCTGAATCTGACAATACCAGGTATAATCCCTACGAAATGTAGGAATTGGGGCCTTTTATCAGCTGATCAGTGGGTTTGCTGAGAGTTGGATCCCCACTGAGCTGTTATCCATGACTTATACTAATAATAAACCATGAATAATAAAATTGATCATTCCTGACATGTCTGTTATAGTAAATACTTGTGTTCCCTGTGAAATAACAATTCTGGAACATCTTCTCTCATAACTGTGCATTGTGCTTTACTCTTTTATTCATGTAAAAATGTACTACTGGATCTGTCAGCTGGGTGTTACCATTCCAGTTTTCAAATGGTCATGTCTGTGGACAGTTTCAGGTCGGGCAGAGACACCCCTCCTCCCAATTATTTTGAGGAAAACACCCCTTTCTGTATAATGTTTTTCCTGGCGTTATTTTTGTTTGGTCACTATAACTCATGCTGTTTTTTATGTAAGTACAATTTCTTGAACAATTTCTTTAAAAAAAAAAGAAAAAGAAACTAAGCCCTAAGCTGCTTTCATTTAGTGGAGTTAATCTGTGTTCTTGCATGCTGGTGTGGTTTTCATGTGGAATTATTGACTTGTTGCTTTTTTTGCACCATGGGTTGCAAAATCTGAGCCAAAATTCCATACAATTTAAAGGGGTTTTCTCATTTACATTAAATGGTCTACAGAATAAGGGGACAGTGTAAACAAGCAACTTTGCAATTGGATGTCATTTGCAAAGCTGTCTTGTTTTCACTGTCTCCCTTATCTTCGTTTTCTGTAAACACTGTTCCCCAGTGCCGAACGGATTTCCCCTCCTCTCATTTCATTGGCTGCCGGCTCTACTAATTTACATTCTGTCTGGCCCCCAGTCGTATTCGCGTGAGCGTGCATTCCTGCCTCTCTCACTCAGAATAAGGGCCGGGCAGCATTTTACTCTGCACAGCCAGCAGCTGCACAGTAACCCTGAAGCTGCTTCTACAATCAGAAAACAGCAGAATTGTGCTCGGTGCCTAATGCTGCTGTGTGTAAACATAGAAAGGAGACAGATCTGTGCTACTCTGGATGAGTTCATAGAAGACTGGATGTGAGGAGGACAGATCTGTGCTGTTTTGAATGTGTTCATCGAGGACTATCTGTACTGGATTCAACTGTTACAAACCTCCAGCTGTTAGAGGACAGATCTGTGCACTGGAGGAGTTCACAGAACACTGGATACAACTGTAACAAACCCCCAGCTGTGAGAGGACTGATCTCTGCTGTTTTGAATGTGTTCATCGAGGACTTTCTGTACTGGATTCAACTGTAACAAACCTCCAGCTGTGAGAGGAGAAGAGATCAGGGCTCTGAGTTCATAGAAGACTGTCTAGACTGAATGCAGGGTGTGCTATGTAAACAAACAGCTCTTACAAAATAAGACTGCATAGGGAGAGGAACGACACAGTGACAGAGGTGGGGGGAGTGGGAATGTGCTATCCCCCCCACTAATCTCAAACAAACACACTGACTTGGGAGCGAGCATGAACAGTTAAGGGGAGGGGGTATGATGTCATCCCCCTTCAGTTAAGAAACACCCAACTGGGAGGAGAAGAAACGCCCCTGGATTTGAGGAACTGAGAAAATGAAACTACAAGAAAACAGATGAACTGATGAAGCGATAAATCCCCTTTAAAATAGGACTTAGATTACTATTAAATATAACGAGATGCTTTTCCATGCAGAGTTTATGCAAATTTTGGTACCAAAATCCACATTACTTTATGTTGTGTGAACAAGTGGGTTTAGCTGTGGCAAAAGATTTTTGCTGTTTTACAGAACCACAGCCAGCTCCAGGCTCATATTTCCTGGTTTGACTGGTTCTATAGCAGTGATTGACATATCAGTTCTGATATTCCTAGCTGATCCTGTAACAATGATATGACTGCAGGAGGTTTGTAAACTGTAGTGCACCAGACTATCGCGCTCTTAACGGTTAAAATGCTTCTGTCTTTCAAGATAAGGAACAGTGCAGGAAGGTAAGGTCCACTATCCAGCTGCGCGACGGAATACCGGGCGGCAACGCCCCCCTAAGGGGAAAAGGCGACGCATGACGGCGTGTCTCGGGGCGCGGCTTGAAGCCGCTCGGTGTACGTGCGGCCGGGAAGCGGAGGCTGAGCGGAAGTGGGGAGGGGTATTAATACGTCTCCTTCCGGCCGTTCGGCACTTGTGCGCCAGGAATCAACAGAGCAGGACGCCCGTGTTGACGGCTCGTCCCGCATAGTGTCCAAAAGAACCTGATGGAGATGTTGCGGCGTCTGGCGGCAACCCAGGGAGCTGCTTGGTTACATGCAGCGGTGCGGGACTTAGTGAGTGGGGCCGGGGGCCCGGCCGCAGCGCCCGGGGGCGTTCCTGAGCGTGGTGGAGTCAGGGACCCGGCTGCAGTAGCAGGTGGCAGCGCTACAGGCTAGTGGAAGCTGAGGAGCGGCCGGATCCCTATGTGGGCAGGGCTGTGTGGGCCGGCAGGGCTACAGTGACACCTGATTGGCTGGGTAGGCGGCGTGGTCCGCAGGACGCCGAGGCTCGCCCACCACAGCAAGCTCAGAGTCCCGGAATTACACCCCAGGGCTCGCCGTGCGCCTGAGCGGGAGCCCTTTCTGGGGACCCTTAGGTCTGGGTTGGGCGGCTCCAATCTGGGGGCCCGGTCATGCCCGGCAGGGAGGCAGGCACATCCAAGTAGGCCGGCGGGGCCCTGCGGAGAGAGCGGAAGGCGTCTGAGCCTCGGTCTGGGGCGCGATCGGCAGCTGCTCTAGGTCTTCAGTCCGGTCGGTGGTGGGTGGCCCTGCTGGCGGAAGCACCGACAGGGGGGCGGCACAGGTGGCGGGCACAGACCGCGGTCAACGATGGGATGGCTTCCCAAGGGGCTCGGGGGAGGATGACAGGACGATGGACAGGGAGTACGGTCGGTCGGCCCCGGCGCAGCTCAAGATGATTCAGGTTACTCCGGTGGGTGTGGCAGGAGCCGCCCCATCCCCTGCGACCTGCGTCCGGTCCGGCCTCCCGATTATGGGTTCTGAGGGCCTATGTCCCGGGTGGAGTCGGCATCGATCGACGTTCATAGGCTATCTGCGAGACTGAGCGACCAGGATTTCCGCGTGGTAGCTGTGGGGGTCACAGCCCCACGCAGCCTTGGTGAGTTATGTCTTTGTCATGTACGTTTCCACTATTTTTAGATCGCAAGGGGTGGGCGGTGGGTAGTGGACACCCGCGCTTAGTTCAGGGGGGGCGTGCGTATGAGGGGCTGAAGGATCGCCTGCGGAGGCTAGTGGTTTAGCGACGGCATTGCGGGAATTTGTTGGCGAGGTTGAGGTTCGGAAGAGGGGGACCATGGTGGGGGGTCGCCGGTGGATGCTGGGTGGCACCGGCGTGTATTGCTGTGTCTCATATTTTTTGGGGTCGGCGATGAGAGGGCGCAGGCACAGGGGGCCCCTGGTGGAGCAGTGGCGGGGGCGTGACGGTGTCGGTATGCAGACGAAAAAAAAAATTCCCCGCAAGAGAGTGTTCACAGGTTGGATGGACAGCGGCGATAGAAAGGGGAAGTTCACATGTGCATCTTCGAAGGCCCAAGGGGGGCGCATTTGAAGCCGGACAGGCAAGGGAAAAGATCTGCGAAGGACTGAGTAGTGGTGATCTTTCTCCCTACTGCCTTAGAAGAAGTGTAACTTAGTAAGGGTAAAAAGGACGAAGGAGCAAGAAGGAGGAGGTGAAGCACCAAGAGGGGTGGGCGACTCATTCCGCAGGACTTTTGTTAATAATTGGCTGCATGGGGCATTTGCTGATACTTGCGAGTGTCATCGGAGAAAGGCGCCTGAGAACTGTATCGGGCCTTTTTTGCTTATATGATTGCGATTGGGGGAAGCACATCGGAGCATCATGGAGGAACAAGCGTGGGTTGCGTTATGGGACGAACAATTTCGTCAGGCGGAAGTCGGTTCGCCCTTCAATCAGGTGGGAGCATAAGGGTATTGGTCTTTGGTTGAAGGTTATGGCCCCGACGAAGTTTGGGCAGCCTTTCTTGGGGGGGGGGCGGTTGTCCGCGCAGGGATGGGAGCCAGCGGTGTAGCGGGACAGGGTCCCAGCTTGGTGCCTCAAAAGGTGGGTTTGATGGGCGTTTAACGGGCGGCAGTGTAAATTAGGGGGTCCTGTTGACGTTCAAACATGTGTGCATACTTCTGCGCAAGCACCGTCCACCCGGTTAACCCGTTGCTTTTAAGGAAAGGGCCGGAGCAAAGGGGCGGCGGCCGGGATGCCCAAGGGGGGTGACTGGTGAGGACTGGCGAGATGGAACCTTCTTCTAGCCGTATCCGGAATAGGGGAACATTGGATTCCTTTTTTCGACTAAAATCAATGGTCGGACAATGTGCATCCGACGTAGTGTCGGAAAAATTGCAAAGGAGGTGTCGCTGGGAGGGAAGGGATGGCCGGGTCCGTTTGCAAGCCCTGCCCTTTCCTGACATGGTGTATCTCCTCTTTTAGGGGTGGCTTCCCAAGTAGAGCCAGGCCAAATTTCGGCTCATTCACCATTTGTTCCTTTCCAAAGGGCCAATCGGTCTGAATGATGGTATAGCACACGGAGCTGTGTCCTTGGTTCATGGGGAATGGCGCGGGCCACTCTGATGGCCAAAGGCAGAATATTGAGAATCTGGCGTTTCGTCTATTGCCGGTTCATGAGATAGTTAGAAGCTGTTGGGGTTGTTTTTGGGATGGGGAGTTTTTTGTCGAGCGTTGTTGCCAATGGGGCTGTCGCTTTCGTGTGCTTATTTTTGATGCGTTTAGACGTTTTTGGAGGATGGGTGGTCGGGATGTTTTCGGGGGGTGAGTACTATCATTCATTAACTATGGATGATTTCTTTTGTGTGGGGGCGGGGGGTCTCCAGTGTGTGGCTCTTTGCTAAGTGTCAGTTGGGTTGGGTGACGGATCGGTTCGGTGTCCAATTAGCGACGGACAAAGACAGTGGTCTGGCTACCTGTTTTGAATTTTTTGGGGAATCTGCATTGAATCCCGAGAGGATGGAGTGCAGCGTACCTGCGGACCAAGTTGGGTTCCTTAAGTCAGGAGGTTTGGACGGGTGGTGGTTTACGCAAAGATTCTCCTTATAGAGCAGGCAATCCTTGGTAGGGAGCTCAATTTCGCGTGAAGGATCATGCCGATGGGGTGGGTTTTCTCGTCGGCGGTTGGCAGTGCGACTTCGGGTGTGAAGAGAGCACGCATCATTTTCTGTAGCGATTGACCTGTGAAACACAGGGAGGAATTTGGGGTTCTGAGGCGAGTTTTTTGGCATTAGTAATAACGGTGCGGTTCATATATCTTGCGACGAGGAATTGACTAATAGGAGATTGATATTTCACAGTCTGCGGCTCGGATAGTACGGGATTTGTGGGCCATTTGTGGGTAGCGGTTGGGTGTGCGGCTCCTTGGCGGAGGCGTTCGGCGCATCCTTCTGGTTATTAGGAATTTGGCCTTCTTGGGACTTTTTCTGATTGTAGGTGGCACTTGGTTGTGGGCGGACAATTTACGGGATCGGTAAGGTTCGCTTCTTTTGCGATAAATTGGGGGTGGTCTTGGCGCAATTCAACAACTGACTGCCTCTTGCCCGGCTACGCGTCTTTGTATGTGTTCGTGTTTTGAGGGTGTTTGGAGCTCAATTTCATGGGGTTGGGTGGATACCATGTTCACTGGGGTCCAGAATCGCCCATCGCCTGACTATCTTTATCGGTTTGCAGTGGGACTGGTTCCGGACTTGGCTCCGTCAGGCAGAAAGGTGGAGTACGGGGAAGAGTGCCCCCTAGTCATCTATGGACCGTGGCCTTCGGGACGGCAGACCAGCTGTTCGGGGGCGTCCTTTGTCAGGTGGGTCATGGGCTGCTTATGAGGGCAGCTGGGTGCCAGTGTTGGATTGTATTGGTTCTGGGTGATGTGGTGTCGGAGGAGGACCACATTGGGGGCTCTGCTTTGATGGTTGGGGGCGTGCTTCAGTGGCTCGAGATGTCGGTACTGTGTTAGGGTTCTTGAGATTCATATTCTGCGGCGACGTTTGGCGGTGTAGAATGCGGCGGCTGCGGGATTTAACAACGGATTTAGATTTGTGTCACCGGGCTCTTCGTGGTTATAGGCGTGGGCTGGGTGGCAAGAGATTCTCGGCGCCCGGTGGTCTCTCGCCCTGCTGGAACGGACTTGGCAGGTGTGTTGGGGGAAGTGGGCTAGCCCTCGGGTGATGTAGGTGGTGCTTTTCCGGCTAGCTTTGCTTTAGCTTTCTTTTGGGGCGTTGCGGGTGGGAGAAGATGGTTGTCTTCTGTCGGTTGCGGAGGGGGGGGGGCAGTGCAACAAGAGAGGACGTGTCGGAATCTCGGGGATGCAATCATGTTTTGGCTTTCGTCGGTCAAAGATGGAATCAGGCCGGCAGAGGGACGGCGGGTGACCCTGTATGGGCGGTTCCATGGGTCGCGATGTGTCCGGTGTGGTGCTGGACGGGGAATTATCGGCGTTGTGTGGGGCCGGTGTGGGGCCGCTCTCTGCGTCACGCGATGGATCGTTTCTTTCACATTTCCAGTTTCACCGCGGGTGTGTTTTAGGCGGAGGTGGTTGGTGGCAGTTGGCTTCTAGACCTACTCTTTTGCGCCGCTTTCTTTTCGGATCGGGGCTGACACTGAGGCTGCGGGTTGGGGCCTTAGTGCGGAGGGTTGGTTGCGGCAGGATTGGGTGATGGGCGAGTCGGATAGGTTTCGGCTGGTCTATCCGGCCCATTTGGCGGTTTGAAGGTGGACTAGGTTACAGGGAGTTGGATAAGGGGGGTTCTCCTAGGGCATTCTAGTGGTCAGTTTCCTTTTCTTTGTTCTGCAGTCAGTGCGTTCCTCCATTCCTGGTTAGGATCCTTGGCCCATTTAATACGTTCATTGAGGTGCCGGGGCGAGCGACAGCGGCCTGACGTGACGTCAATTGGGTTCCCTCGGAACGTCGTGCGTGGTGGTACGCTGGCTCACGACGGCGTGGGATGCGGTGGCAGTTGTGGTGCCGCGACGGTGATTGCGGTTTGCAGCACTTGGAATAGACCTACGGAATATTCTTGTGTTGCATGTGGGGGGTAAATGATTTGGAGTCTCTGACTTTTCGAGAATTTATCCGTTGGAGCATTCAAATACGATTTGTTGCGATTGGGAAGGTCCTTTCCAGGAATGGTTATTTGTCTGGATAGGTATCGCTTTTTTCAGCATCACATGAGCCCCGGGTGCTCGTTTGGTTGAGGTGGAGAGGTTGAATAAGGAAAGGGTTAAGGTAAATATGGTACGGTGGCAAATTTTTGTGGCTGGAACGGAGGGGTGTTTGGTCGGCACTTGGAATTGGAGAGCGGGGGTAGACAACTTTTGGAGATCTGATGGGGTACATTCTGACGGCTGTCGGTTTGGACCTCTGGGCGTGCGGCCTACAGGAAGGCATTGGAGGAGAGCGCTAGGCATTGGTGGGGGGGCCCTCGCTTGCTTGAGGGCTCATGGCATGCTCGCTGGTGTGGACGGGGGTTCTTGGAATTCGACGATGGAGTTTACGGGAGGGAGTCATCTGTCTTGTATCCCTCATGGTTGTTGAGAATGGGATCGTCCTGGCGAGGTGGTGGGTACTTGCCAGGCTTAGAATCCATGTTGAGAAAAAAATGGGTGAGACATCTGTATGGCTTTAGGACCCCGAGCAGTGGAGTACGCAAGGGGTAAATGGTGGTTTGGTTTATGTTTCCCTTCGGGGATTTCGGTCGCAGGTAGTAGGTTGGTTGGTTCCAAGTGACCTCTGCCCATCTGGTTATGGGGGGGTGTTCATGGAGTTAAGGTTTACAGTTCTTATGGGTATATATATGTAATTATGATTTATGTTGAGGTATGTATATATCTATGTATATATAGTGGTCTGTGGGGGTTGTGATGGATTTACATATCTACATATATATCTATATCTGGGGGAGTGTATGGTATATTTTTATATGGCAATTCTTTTTATGTTGTATTTTTGTTAATAAAACGGAGCTGTGTTGGCCAATTTTACTCCATAATTCGTGATGGGACGTAATCGTGTTTTATTTCATGGGGTCACATGCAGGGGAAAGGGTAAGGGACAGTGGGGACTGGTGTT
The DNA here is from genome assembly GCA_025379985.1 of Phyllomedusa bahiana. Taxonomy (NCBI): domain Eukaryota; kingdom Metazoa; phylum Chordata; class Amphibia; order Anura; family Hylidae; genus Phyllomedusa; species Phyllomedusa bahiana. Next base: position 21,143 of record JAODAL010028993.1, on the reverse strand, counting down.
AGGTGGGCTGAGGAGAGCATCAGTGCTGCAGGGGTCATGACCACTGCGATAGCCTGTAAGAGCAGAAAGAGGTGGCTGGCAACTAGTAACGTTTGTGTAAAAAAAGCAGTAGATAAGATCTGCTCTTAACTCTGAAGAGAAGCAAAATCAGAATAGCAATATATTTGGTCACAGTCTTTATTTACCTTTGCCTAAATGTTTAAAGTTAATCATTGAAACGGACATACCCCTTTAATATTGTTTTGGAATAGCCACTTATTTTCCCCTTTGCATTGCATAGGGTAACATTCTCAGTGAAAATCTGCTACATTTTTACAACATTATGGGCTTGTTGAGGATTTGGAAGCTCTTATGCTTCTAAACATGCATAGATTGTTTTCTTGCTATGTTTAGATGGAGTTTTGAAAATTCTGTATATGTCCTTGTAGTTCATAGATTCATATTATCTTTCTTAATTCACAATCGATAAGAACAAAGAATGTGATACAGCACAAGTTGGAAAACAGTACAATAAATATAACATGAACAAATATATAGATCACAAAGAATCCACCAATCACAATAGATGATGGTCATAACTCGTGTTTATAGACTGCTATGTCCACATAGCTGCTGTAAAGCATGTCCCTTAATGCTGTAAAAAGCAGCTCGGACAAGATGGTTGCCTCCATAATAATATATATAAAATAGTATTAATTCTAAAATCAGGAAATGAAATCGGCTAAGACAGAAAGAGAATATGTATCAGTACCTGGTTTTAATTAGTGAAAAACATATTGGTGATACATCCCCTTCATAGCAGTTCTTAAGGTGCCAGGCTTTCTAGGAACAATCTTATCTGTATACATTTCAGGGAAAAGACCTGAAGTGCACGGGTATTTCCTCATCAAATAGGCACCTCAGGAAGCACCTGATGTGCAAGTAAGTTTTAAGGGCAGGCCCCCTTGAATGGCCATCCATGCCAGTCTTTGTGCATGCTGGTCAATGTGCAAAAGCATTTTTCTAACTAACAGTATCTGGTGTGGTGCAGGGTGCCTGATTTTACTTGGACATGACTTGTGGAAACTGTTTGGTTTCCACAAGTTGGTCAGAATCCCTCCAGTTGTTGTTCCCTTACAAATTTGAAAACATTCTTGTAGTACCAGGGGATGTTCCAGTTGTAAGGGTCATAATCAAGTCACCTCAAGAAAGGCAGGAGACCTGCTGACATAGTGAATATTTGTAGTGGAAAATGGGGTTTGTAAATTTAGTTTTCCTAAAGGAAAAAAGTAGTTTCCTTAGGACCACTTATTAGTGGAAGCTTTCCTGTAAGTTAATATCTTTCCTATTAAAGACCCTTGGAACATGACTAAAAATTAAAGGGGCTTTGCCCCAAGTGAGAAACATGTCTACCACTTGCAGCGCCGCCTGGAAAGCACTGCATTCTATTCTATGAGATTTCCGAGTACAGCTGAGCGGTGTGTTCAGCTCTGCTCAGAACTCACAAAGAACAGAACAGTGTCGTGCGCTAGCGCGACCGACTCTCCAGTCGCCGGGAGAGATTCCGGAGGGCCCCGTTCCCAAGATAGTGTGCCGGTCTCCAGAGATGGGACCCACACCTATCTAGGACAATGATGGGCAGGTCCTAACAATATACCATCATTGTCTATGGTGATAAAACCCCTTTAAGCCATGCCAGAATGTCTGTCAAAGCATAGACAAACCTATCTGTACAAAGCTGTCATATATGACTTTCTATAGTCACAGCCAGATTCCACAAGCATAAATCATTTCCCTTCAGTTATAACAAAGGTCCCTCACCAGCCAACCAGTACCCTGTTCTGTATTTAGATGCAGGAAAAACCCCAAAACATCTGTCTCAGATGGGTGACTCTACATTTTAGAGTACATTGTGGCTTTGCTTATTAAAATATGTTTATTGAAATATACCTTCCAGCACCATTATTTGTTATAATAGCAGTTTTCTAAACACAATAAGGCTATGTTCACACGGGCACATTTTGGCGTGATTCCAGCGGGTCGTTTATTTGCGGCTATAATAGAGCGAGATGCGCGCCGAAATTACGGTTAATCCATTGTTCTCATAGAGAACTATGGATTACGCCTCCTCTCCCCGCTCGTAAAAATATGATCGTATTGTACACGCGGGGAGATAAGTGACATGTCAATTACTTGCGGCGAATACGTGCCGAAAATAATAACAGTTTATGGGGCCGGCGGGCTGCCGCCCCCCCAAGCGTCGTGGGGGTACGCGCCGAACAGTGCGACTCCCAAATACCTGCCGAAATTTACGTAAGTAGGAACATAGCCTATAGGGTATGCCAGGAAAAAGTCGACCATGTCAATTGTTTTTCCCCACACGGCTGTTATACGCCTGAGGAAAATGCTTCAGTGAGGAGCTATGGAATTACACATAAATTGACGAGAGATATTTCAGCATATTGCAGCTAAGTTAACGACTCGAATCCGAATTACGCCCCTCAAGTACACAGTGTGAACATACCCTAAAAATAAATATGTTGTGCTGGGTATTGTTGGTTAAAGCTTTACTCTTCTACTAGACCATGTGGTGAAAAAGTTAGAGAGGTGTCTGGTGCCAATAGCAAGTAATATAATCTTGTCTTTTATTTTAAAACCTATAAATAGATAATGACAAGTAGTTGACTGGTTGCTATATGAGCTTTTAGACTTTATGGCTCTACAAGGTTAATGCTTGAATGCTGTGTTGAAACTTGTTGTTGACATTTTGTACAGTCTTATCTGTGCTTGGATGACTGGGGGATATATGAGTTCTTACAATTTGCATTCAATTCTTTTTTTTAACATGCTTTGATTTTGATGGGCTACCTATGTTGTTTTTTATCTTATTTTTTCATGTTTGGGGACAGTATACTCGTCAGCGGTGGGATGTGCCTGCCAGGTCTTGCACCTGTTCTGAACGGCGGGTGAGGTGCCATTTTCAGTTGGGGCCTTCAGGTCACCTCCGGACAATAATACGCAGCAGGCTTGGTGGTTGCAGATAGGAAAGGAGAGGGGATCATATTCCCAGTCCCCCCTCTACTTTCCTTTTGGCAACCCCCAAAACCTGCGGTGTATTATTGTCCGGAAGTGCCCTGAAGGCCCAAACTGAAATTGGAACCTCACCCTGCCTGCAGAAAGGTGCAAGACCTGCAGATACATCCACACTGTGGACAGTTATACTTCCCACAGTCTCAGCAGGTGCACAGAATTAGGGGGAATTTTTCCCTGCAGGTCTTCCAATTTGTGTATCTGATTATGTGTTGCAATCCCCGACCACAGGCCTCTATGTGGGGAAACAGGGCAGAGACTCAGCCGCATTATGAACTCCACAGATTCACTATTAACCCTTAAGGCCCTGGCTTTTTTTTTTTTTTTGGGTGACACTTCGTTTTTCCTCCTCGCCTTCTGAAAGCATAACCTTTTTATTTTTCCACCTACATAGACAACATGAGGGCTTTTATTTTGGGGACAAGAATGTCCCTTTCTAATGGGGTTATTCACTGTACTATAGAATATACTGGGAAAACCGCAAAAAAAATTCCAAGTGGGAAAAATTTTTGAAAAAAAATGTATTTTCGCCATGTTTGCGGGGGTTTTGCTTTTACGACGTTTCAATCTTTGGTAAATATATGTGTTATTGTAATTCTTCAGGTTGTTTCGGGATCCGGCAATACCAAACATGTAGGGTTTCCGTTTTGTTTTGGTACCAAAAAAATTCAAAAATTTTTATTTTTTAGAAATTTGCGCCATGGCGCATTTTGTGCGACCAATAACTTTTTTTGTACTAACACCTTACGGACGTCAGTGGGGGGCATTTTTTGCGGGCTGAAGTGTACTTTTTTATCGCTTTGCAGTTTGGAATGCATGCGGGCTTTTTTGATCATTTTTATTCCATTTTTTGAGTGACATAAAATGACAAAAAACGCAATTTTGGCGTTTGGAATTTTTTTTTTTACGGTGTTCAGCGTATGGGATTTAAAAGATGTTATATTTTTATTAGATCGGACTTTTTCGGACGCGGCCGATACCAAATATGTGTAACTTTTTTATTATTTTAATGATTTTATTTGTAAAATGGGGAAAGGGGGGGATTTGAACTTTTAATACTTTTTTTTTGTACTTTAAACTTTATTAATTTTTTTTTTTCTGTAAAAATTTTAGTCCCCCTTGGTGCTTGACCACTGAGGGCGCGATTGTTAATACAACCTAATGCATTGCATAGGCAATGCATTAGAGTGTACAAAGATGGCGGTTTCCCCCTTTTCTGTCTGGGACGGAAGTGGGGCAAACCGGCCAGGGTAATGACGGGAGCCTTAAACAAGGCTCCCCACCCCTTTGCCCGGTCGTCGGATCGGCGTTCATTCAGACGCCGCGGCCATCTTTGCCGCGGTGTCTGATGGGTTAAACAGCGCCAGCGGGCGGAGCCACCCGCCGGCGCTGTTACTGCCGGGTGTTAGCGGCGATTATGGTTTTAATGGGACACTTTAAGAACCAGAGGGAGAGAAAGGAGTGGGAATTTAAATTAATTCAAAAATTTCAGACTCTGCAAAATGGGCTAAATATTCATGCCAGCTTTATGTCAAACTATGAGTAAAACTGTGATGGCCACAAATTTACACCTGATGGCTACGAGTTTAAGACGAGATTTAATGAACCCTCCGTCAGCCTCACAAGTTTCCAGATAGTTGATTGCTTGACCTGTTGTAAATGAAATTCTTGTTATATTGCATTTTGCTATTTTTAAGAATTCTAAGATCATTTGAAGGTCCATGTCTTTTGTGTATAAAAAGTCTGTGAATTTTCAATTTCTTGTATAACAACCTGTCTGAAGAAGGGAGCTAGTTCTCTCGAAAGCTCACCATCAAATATACTCAGTTAGCCTGAAAAAGGTATCGCCTGTTTTCTTCACTTTTTACTACTTTCTATGGCAAAACAGGTGCAACTTTTTACTACTAGATCTCATGTACAGTCAACATGCATATGCCCTTGCTTGTTTCACATCCTGTACTCTGGAAACAGTGTCTCCTTCTTCCTGAAGTTTTACGACACAACTCCCTTAAAACCCGGGGCCTCCCCACCCTCCCTGGGGCGGGTTAAATGGAAGTAGTTTGGGATTTTTCCCCCACTCCCCTGGATCATCCGGGAAAAATTTTCGGGGAAAAAAAGTGGAGTCCTTTTGGGCCCCTGAAAGAGTTGGCTTAATACCCCAAAGGCAGTGCTCTAAAGCTGGGGTTTTCTGAAGGGGTAGTTTTTACAGCTGGGGTTCCTTCTACAGCAGCTGATAAGGGAAATTAGCTCCAAAAACGGGCCCTTTCCCCCCTAAAAATATCATGGTAATAGCACCCAAAACAGCATTTTTGGGGGGGTTTAAAAATAAAGAAAGGGGGACTCCCCCCGTCTAATTATTGTCCCACCCCAAAATAAAAATTGTGGGGTGTTTAATTTTGTTCCAGGGGAAAACAATGGGCCCAAAAAAACGGGCCTCCAGCATTTGGCCAAAATGATAAAGCTTTTTGGCCCCTGCGGGGAGACAGAGTCTAAAGGGCTGCCTTAACAGGCATGATACATAGTAATACAGTAATTTACATTTAAATGTTTTGTTTGTATTAAAAAAGCTAGGGGGAGTGTAATTGGGGAAATTTTTGTTTTTACTTTTTTTTTTTCCCCCCCTTTAAAAAAATACTTTTAACAAAAAAATTGTTTCAATAAAAATTTTTTTCCCAAATTTTATTTTTTTAAAAAATTAAAAATTTGTACAAATCATAGGTCTGATTTTTTTTTTTTTTAACGACCCAATTCAAATTAAAAGGGAGATTTAACCTCCCCCAAATTTGGAAATCTGAAAGGGGCCCTTCCCAGAATTGTAATTTTTTTGTTCATCAAAAAAAAAACAAAAAAAGCAGTTTTTTGGGCCCACTTTGTCAGGGCCCCCAGGAGACTCCCGGAAAAAACCAAGTGGTGCTAGGGTAATAGTACAAGAGATGCTACTCTGATGGATGGTTTACATGGGAGAAAATGCCCTTGCTGTTAAACTAGGGTAAAATATTTAAAAGTGGGGGTGCGGGGAACGGCCTTTTTACAACCAACCTGATTAAGCTACTTTCTGCGTCATTTGGGGGTTGGTGGTTTCAACGTGCTGGTAAATCTTTGCCCCCACAGCTCCCAAAAATTTTTGTTTGCAAACGGGGCAAAAGTAAATTTTCCCTGTTTTTTATTGCCCCTGGGTGACCCATTTTTATTTGCCCCCCAGCAAAAATCAGCTTTCCCTTTTATGAAAAAACCTATTTTCAATGTGTGTTTTTGAAGAAGTGTGGTATTTATTTAAAGGGGAACTCACGGGAAAAAAAGATAATTTAAAAGGGGAAAATAGAAACCCTCTCACAGGGTCAAAAGAAAAAAATTTCCTTTAAAAAAAAAATCTTTAATGATATTTCATTAAAAAAATTATCCCCCCTTTTTTATAAAAAAGGCTCAAACATATAGGGCCCCTTTTTAAAAATTTTCAAATGTATATGTATAAAAAACCCCGGGGTTTATTTAGTACCCTAAATACAAAAGCAAGTGGGCAATGTCTAGCTAAACACAGCAAAAAAACATTGTACCAAATACCTATTAGCGGGGGAGAAGTGCCCCTATAAGAGGGAGGAAAAGTGGTAAAAAAATTGGTCAAAAAAACTCAGGTTCTGAAGACCTTGTACAGTAACCCCTTTGCCCCATTGGCCCTTTAAATATACCAATAAAGAAAAGCACTGTGGGTAGGTGGAAATCCGCGGACCACGAAGCGGTTGGTATTTAAAGCCCGCCAGGGAAGGAGTCTAAGTAGCCCCCGGTTTTTCACCAGACCCCGCCGCAAAGCGGGAGGGGACTTGTGCGGCGGAGGCCCCCAGGTCGTTACCCTGACGTGATTGCTTGCGGTGGGGCCGGGGTAATGCGTGGTAAGGATCGTAATCAAAGGGTAGTCGGGAACAGGCAGAAAGGTAGGGCGGCGGCAGAGTTTTGGTCAGAGGGGGGGACAGACGGGTCAGGGCAGGGGGGCAAACGGGCAAGGTCAGGAAAAGTGCGGAACGGACGGGTTTCACGGATAAGCAATAGGACAAAAGGACACCCCAAAAAAATCCACCAAAGCACCCCAACAATCTGGAACAGGTCCCGGGGGCGGATACATTATATAGGACCGCGCCCGGCAATAAGCCAATTCGGGGCAGGGCCCCTTTAAATTTAAAACCAAGTCGCGGGGCGCTTTGGGGGCGCGCATGCGCAGGGCGGCCGGGCAGACGGGCCCCCGTTCACCGGGGGGGCCGGTTTAAAGCGGCCGGCGGGGGGACGCGGGTGGCCGCGGGTGACCGCAATCCCCGCGCCGCGGCCCTGGCAGGCAGGGAAACGGCCGCAGGGGCAGCGGTGCCCGCGGCCGCCATGACAAGTACTATCGCTATCACTATACTAGTCCTTTCCAGATAGAGCACTCGCCCCGAAAAGGGCGACCCCACCTCTCGGCGACTCACCCTAACTAACTAAATTATACAGTAACAAACATAAAGAACACAGACATAAGTCCCGACGCGTTTCCCCAAGATATGGTTCATCAGGGGATAATAATTTATACATCTGTGATGAGAGATGATGATGGTCCAAGTGATGGCATGATGAGGCCATAAGAAAGTGCCAGACAGTATATCACTTATATACCCACCCTATTAACCAAAATAAACTACTCAGCCAATCCAATGCCACTTTACTCACCAATGATACAGGAGTAAAGTCCTTGCACATGCTCAATAGCAAAACAAAGACGCCAAACATAATCTTTATGTATGTTACTGTATAATTTAGTTAGTTAGGGTGAGTCGCCGAGAGGTAGGGTCGCCCTTTTCGGGGCGAGTGCTCTATCTGGATAGGACTAGTATAGTGATAGCGATTAGTGCTTTTTCTATTATATGGTATATACTGGTCCAATGGGCAACGGTAGTCTACTGTGACAAGGTCTCAGGAAACCGTGAGTTTTTGACCAAAATTTTTACCACATTTTCCTCCCTCTTATAGGGGGCAACATCTCCCTGCTAATAGGTATTTGGTACAATGTCTTTTTTGCTGTGATTAGCTAGACATTGTCCACTTGCTTTTGTATTTAGGTACTGATATACACCGATTACTTTATACATATACAGTTGCATATTTGTATAGTGGCTATATGTGTGAGACCATTTTTATATATAAAGGATAATTATTTTAATGCATATCTATTAAAGATTATTGTTATAGAAATTATTCTTATGATTTGTGAGAATATTTATAAGGGGGGCATACTGTGCGAAAAGGGTACATAATGCCTGAAAAAACATTTGACGGCATGCACAGCGCACTACATTATAGAATCTCCCTGAAGCCCACCTTCCAAGATTGGCAAGTATGGATGTTTGTTGCATTCTGGGCAGTAGAAAGCCCACTATGCAGTGTCAGTTATTAGCAGAGTAGCTGAGAAGTATCTTTATAGTACACCTGCACTGCAGTAGAGAAATATGCAGTTGGCTGTAAATACAGTAACGGAAACCTCTGTATGAGCTAAAGGGAATTATAGGAGCTATAGTCCTTCAAACTAGTAATTCCGCGCATACCAACAGCAGGCATAAAAACAACTGTACTGCACAGATTTGGGCAAGATAATGAAAATAAAAATACCTACTTTGGTTTACAATACGATGGCATTATTTGTTGATTACTTAGACACATGTAGTACTTTTCTGTATTTCCTCGGCTCCATAAACCTCTTTTAGGGCGCGTCCACACTGCACAGGACAAACCGGCCGGTATTTTTCCTGTTTTGCGGCCGTCCCCACGGCCACGGGGGGAATGGCTTTTCTCCGCGATGAGCGGCGAACAGCCCTCCCCCTCCCGTTGAGGTGTTCATATTCTGTCTGGAAACCGGACGGAAGAAGGAACAAGGCAAATGTTTTTTGAGCGGCCCGCGGGCCGAAAAACCGTCCTATGGAAAACCCGTGCAGTGGGGACTGCTGCACGGGTTTTCCATAGAGCACAATTGTGCTCATTTTCGGCCGGTTTTTCAGGCGGTCTGAAAAAACGCAAACCGGCTGAAAAACCGGCCGAAAACCCGTGCCGTGGGGACATGCCCTTAGAATGTCATGGTTGTTGTGTGTGAACCTGATCATATAGGAGCTGCACTACTCCAGGGTTGGCATGTATGAATAGGCTTGCGCCAGAAGTCCGGCGTATTTTCAGCCCAACATCATTCGCAGACCCAGTCGCAATAGTGTAAAGCCTCCCATTTGCCAGTATCAGGGGCATTACAGAGTGCCCGCGGCACTCTGTAATGCGCCTGATTTCGGGGGACGTGCGAGAGGTGGGGTGCACTAGAACACATTTATAGATTTGTTACGGTTTATGGTTTACCTGAGCCAGAAATGTTGTATTAGTGCTAGAATGTGCTAACATAATGCACATGAAAATTGGCGTTTAAATGCCAAAATTCATACATGCTGCCCCAAGTGTCATTTCAGAATATTCATCTGATTTTAGGCAATACAAAGTAAAATACAATACCAGCAATACATAACCATGTTTCTGATGTAAAATCATCTCACTGACAACATTCTTATTTCCTAGCAAGAGGAAATACAACCTCATGTGGAGAGTTCAATTTCCTTGCAGACCCTGAAGCTGCCTACATTGTCCTTAGTGACTATTTGTGTACGACCTATATTGCTACTTGGGAATTTTCATGTCATCACAAGCTCTCATGGGTAAGTAGAGCTTACCAATGTCAGTGCCTACAGCCAAATTGGTGGTAGCTTCCTATTGATACAGGATGCATCACACTTTTATTTATGGTTTCTTAATTGTCTGCAGCAGTATTACAATACATAAGGAAATTGTGGTGGTAAAAATTAATCATATATTTGATAATACAACAATCAAAAGAAGACACAGAATTAAAGGGAAGCGGTTAGGTGGTTTATGCTACCCTATCTGCAAGCAGCATATGATACAGTGAGAAAAGCTGAGTTCTGTGATTTATAAGCAGGCCCGGACTGCCCATAGGGGAAACCGGGCACTTGCCCAGCAGGCCGTGGGGTCCGGGCCCGCGGGGCCCGGCTCGGAGGCCCCCCGGGGGGCGGTTTTTTCCCCCCGCGGGCCCCGAGGCCGGGCAGCCGGGGGCCGCAATGGTCCATATACGACCGGACGCCTGTGCCGGGGGGGGCCGGGACGGCCCCCTCGCTGCACGGCCGGGTCACGCCCCCGCCTGCAGCCACCCGGGCCCGCGCCTGCAGCGCGGTGCGAGCGTGGGCGCGGGCTGAAAGGGGATTACTTTTTCCCATCTGTCGTCCCAGGAGATGGGGGGGTGCGCGATGTGATGACGTCATGGGCCCGCTCCGGACTTATCCCAGGAAGCAGCGGCCGCTTCCGGAGCAGGTGAAGAGGAGGGACGCGGTGAGTATTATTTTTTTATTTTTCAAAACTACTTATTTCCCCGGGCTCCCTTTAAATAGCCTGCTTGGTCCCTATCCCCTGCCTATAATGCCCGGGCTCCTTACCCCTGCCCTCCCGCCCTAAAACCCTGCCCTATTATGCCCTGGACCTATCCCTGCCCTGGTACCCCCCCCCTTTGGCTATATCCCCCTGCCCTATATCTGCCCGGGCCCCCCCTTACCCTGCCCTGGAAACCCTTATTTCCCTGCCCTATATACCCCCTGGCTCCCTATACCTGCCCGGGCGCCTATACCATGCCCGGTCCTATCCCCTTGCCTATATACCCCCCGGCTCCCTTTTCCCCTGCCCGGCTGTTTTATACGCCCTGGCACCTAAAACCCTGCCCTGGCTGCCTATATTCCCCTGGCTCCCCTATCCCCTGCGCTGGCTACCTATCCCCTCCCCTATATACTCCCCTTTGGTACCTTACCCTGCCCTGGGCCTATATATCCCCTGGCTATATACCCTCCCTGGCCCCTATATACTGCCCTGGCTGAATTATATCCCCTGGCTCCCTATTACTGCCCGGCTAATTTATACCCTGCCCGGGGCCCCCTATATACTGCCTGGCTATTACCTGCTCTGGCTATACCCTCCCCTGGTATATACGCTTGGCTGCCTATTACCCCCGGCACTTACCCTCCCTGGCGTCTATACACTGCCTGGCTGCCTATACACTGCCCTGGCTACCTATCCCCTGCCCCTGGTACCTATCCCCTCCCCTGGGCCTTAATCCCCGGCTACCTAACCCTCCCTGGCCCCTTCCCTGCCGGGCTGCCTAAATCCCCCCGGCAAATATCACTGCCTGGTGCCTTCACTGCCCGGCTGCCTATACAACCCCCTCCCTGCCTTATCTGCCCCTGCCTCCCTTAAGTGCCCCCCTGCCTGTTACTGTCCCTGCCCCCTGTATACTGTCCCTGCCTCCCTACATACTGTCCCGCTGCCTGATAAGCCTGCCTACCTACATACTGGCCCTGCCTCCTAATGGGGGTCTACCTATTTCAGCCATTTATTACTTTTTTTAATTTCTAATTTTTTAGGGTCTAATTTACCGTTTGGGGGAATTGATAGGAAACCGCTAAAAGAGAAAAGATCTAGATGTATTGGGGGTAAATTCTACGGGGAGAGTAGGACCGGGAAAAAAAGGGAAAACTGCTTCCGTACGGACAGGAAAAAATGGAAGGAAAAAACTCTCGGGAAGGCAGGATTTTGGGGCCAGAAGGGATCGTCTCCTGTGATCCCTGCTGTCAGGGGTCATTTTACTTCTAGTTGAAACAGTGCTGTATTTATGTGATGTGCTTGACTAATTGGGTGTGATTGGTTGTAGGTTATGCGGCTTATTTGTGTCAGGTGGTTTGTCCCCGGGTTGTAAAAGCAAAATGCACACTGCTCTGTGAGAGGGGTTTTTCTGACACGTTTCTTTCTTTTTGGTGTAGGGGGGTCTCACACGGAGCGTTTTGGTGCATTTTTTTTATGCATTTTTTGTGCAGAAATGTACAGCTTATATCGCCTTTTGCCCCAAAAACCCCCACCAAAACGCTCCGTGTGAAAGCACCTTTTTGTTAGTTTATTTTAGAAAAAGGCGGGGCGAGAACAAGGGACATTTTGTAAGCGGATTTGTAGGGGGCTGGGGGCTTAGTGCCAGGGCTGATTTTTATTCCCAGTCCGGCCCTGTTTATAAGTTTATAATTCAGTCAGGATTTCTGAGTAGAAAGCAGAGAAAATACTAATAGGACTTTTAAAGAGACAGTGACAGTCCTCTACCCCGTCCAATACAGTGATTACGTTTTTGTACTGTAATACATGAAAGGGAAAGCTGTTAATCACTGTGGGTGGGATAGGCAGTTCTTTCAGTTTCAACTGTATGTGGCTGGGATAGGCAGTAATTTCACTTTCAATTTAAAGATTATCTGCTTTTTACCCAGAAATTCAGCATCAAACCCTTTTTTTAACCTAATTTTCACAGGCTCAGCTTCTCATTCCGCTCCAGGGGTTGCCCAAAAACCATTTCACAAGTTCCCTTAAAGGGCCTCTGTGCGAAAACAGTGGGTTGCCCCCAAAAAGATAAGATCTTTCTGTGGAGAAAATTGCGTTGTTTAAATCAAAAAAGGACGTCTTCCCGGGGGTAATTGGCGAATCTCCCCAAATGCCATTACATTTTGGGCTAGGTGTGGCTCGAAGTTGGCCTGCACCCTCTCCAGAATCAGCTGTAAATTTTTTTTTTATTTTAAAAGCACAACAATAAATAAATACACACACACAAAAATCACAGCACATAATACAAAGCAAAACAATACTTAGAAAATAGTAAGTCATAGTTGATAATAAACAACACCGGTCCAACCCAACACACATTCCCCCACAAAAACAACAACTCTATAAAATATTTACAATACAAATTCCTTATTAAACTGAATAATTATTTCCTTATACCCAAAACCCCCGTTTTTTGTATTAACCCCCAACACAAAACAAACACCAAAAAAAAAAAAGGAAAAAAATGAACCATGATCCCAAATACCAATAACTTAGTTCCATAGATCAATAATCAATTTAACTTCTTTTTGCCTTTTTTTGAACCCTAAGCTGGTCCCCCTACCCCCGTTTGTTTCTGAACCCGAGTCATGAAACCGCAAGGATTTTCTTATATCCAAAAGCCCCACATTTCCTAAAGTCCTACAAAATCGTTTCAGAAGTTGTGCCCGCAGCATCTGAAGCAGAAGCCAACTGTAATGTACAGTCAAGTTACAGATACAACTGCTGGGTTTGGAGATGGCCCCAATCCCCCGCATTATTCCTAGGTGCTGCAAAATAGCGTGCGCATTTGGGTGAACGAAGTAGGGGGGTTCCTTGCACCCCAGGTCCCCGCCCTGCCTCGCCAGGAGCCGAGGTTATAATGGCCTCTGGGCTGCCATAAACAAAAGCCCCTAAGCCAGTGACAGTCTTTAGACTATCAGTCAAATGCATAATGCATAGCTATACAGTATTATAATGGTGATCAAGTGAGTGCACAGCCTAATAGCAGAACGAAAAAAAAAACTGTTAAAGAAAAATGTTTAAACATATAAGGAAATAAAATAAATTAAATTAACCAAATGCAAAGCCCCTGTTTCCCACTCCAAAATACCCTTGATTTGTGAAAAATAGTATTTTTTTAATGTGGAGCTATGATTTATGGATGTGAGGAGGAGCCTGTAAAAATGAGACTGGGTATGCAAAAGTGCAGTGTGATCTGTAAAAGGAGGCACCGCAGTGAAAATAAAATGCCTGAAACCTATTTTTCAGCTAATTTTGAATAACATTTTGTACACCTCATTTACGTGAATCAACAGTGAAAACCTGTAACAAATCCTCCCCGTGTGCAATTGCAATAGCTACTCATTTAAAAAAAAAAAATGTAAATGCTTTCTGCTAATTATAAGATAAAACAAGATAATTGTATTTCCATATCAAAAACTGTACATTGATCTAGACCTCCCAGGCTCAAACTGGCCCACAGAGGAAACCCCCATTGGGTATGGCAGGCCTTGAGCTGCTCCCCAGGAAGCAAGGCACAAAACAATCTAAAGAAAACAAGAGACATGTGCAGCCATGTACAGAAGCTGTAGGGTGGGCCCCCAAAATCAACTCCACTCATGGGCCCTAGTTACTCCAGTCCTATACTGAGGCCTATACATATTATTGTCAAAATTGTAAATGTTGCTCTTTGAGGCTAACTTCTACCTGAATTCTTTTCCATTCACATAGGAGTGGTATGATAAATGGGTGAACATGGGGACCATGAAATCCGACTTTATGAAGAAGATCTACGCCCACAGCTTGCAGTACTCCAGAAGTCAGAAGGAGATAAAGGCTCTTGTGGGTGGACCTGGATTTGTTCCCTGTGACACCTTTGCAATGGCTGCAGCCATTGATGGCAGTATAGTTACAAAGGTCATTGAATGTGGAGTAACTGTGGAGCTCGCTGGAAAATTTACCCGCGGAATGATGGTGCTGGACATAATTGATGATCTCAAGTTAAAAAATAAGGCATTTGTGATAAATGGAGTTGACATGAAAAAGGTTAAAGCACTAATGGAGTCCTCTTTAAAATAGATCATGTAGTTATATTCCATATGTAAAATACTGAGTTTTTCGGATTATAAATCCAACTTTTTTACGTTGACCCAACTGATCGCTTCATTAGTAGCTGGTTACAATTCCTATAACATGCTGTCCCTGATCATTAACTGAGCTCCATGGCTGTTCATAGTTCTCTCTCCCCTTATCTGATCTTTATAATTTGACATACAGGCCCTCAGTTGTATTTTTATATTCTTATCAGTACTCTCCTGTTTTGGGTTATGTTTATGTAACTTTGTTTTTCAATCGTATTCCAACACAAAATAGGCATTAAAGGGGTTTTGCCATGATCTCATTTCATACCTCCTGCAACCAGCTCTTCAGCTCTGTGTGCTCAGAAGGGGGGCGTGTGTGATTTGTTTGAATTGCATATCATGTGACCCAGCAGGATGACATTACCATGCCTTTCCTCTCTGTAGTCACAGAAAGGTCTGTTTATGTAAAGCATTGTGAGTGGCTGAGAGGTAAAGTTTTTGCTTCACAGCACAAGGGTCCTAGGTTTAAATTCCTGCAGGAACCAAACATGTGGTATTTTTTTTCTCTTTACCAATGCACAGACCTGATTGAGGTTTCTCTTTTAAATTTATTTGCACTGTTTGACTAATTACTAAGGAGTAAAGAGGACGGGAGTAGAATGACAGCACCTGGGGTTTGAACACTCAGTAGCTGCCTGAGAGGAGAAGTGATGTCTGAGCATGTGCGACCAGGACTGAAGAGCTCTCAGCCCTGGTCATGTCCCCTGGAGATGAACTGTAAAAAATGAATCACTAAAGGAGCAGCTAAAACAAAAACGGGGCAGAATTTTTAATAATGATGAATGGTGAAAATGTTTGTTATTTCATTTACAAGCTTCCCACGTCAATTTTACTTTGTGGCAAAACCCCTTTAAGAAGACATCTATTATTGTTTTCAATAGGACAATGTGCTATAGTTCACATTGTGAACATGATGCCTACTTTTTTGATGTGGTGAAATGCTTCTTATTAAAGCATTGGGAAGACAGGATGCAGATCATCCCCTTCGAATAGGGCTCATCTGCGTCTAAACTCTTGGCAAACTCTGGTGCTACTGAAAGTAAAAATCCCCCATATGAATGTACTGTTACTCTTATTTACAGGTATTAGTTACCCAGGACTATAGACTACCAGAAAAGTTTTAATTAGCATGAAAATATTATGTCCTTTTTCTTCTGTTGTTAAAACCTGTGTGTGTCCCATAGTCAGGTGCTTTTTACAATCAGAAAAAGTGTAGGTTTTATGACCCATAAGCAAGAATAGAATCTGTTTTGATATTTTAAACTACTATTGCATTTAACGTTTTATTACATTAGGCCGCTAAACTTATGAAGCCAATTATTTCAGTTATTCTGTAATCCGGTTCATCTAATAAATATTATTAAAGTGAGTTTGACTACAATCTGGTCTTATTCTTTGTATCAGTTAGCATAAAGCAGGAATCTCATTTTGTGATAGCTCTCTCTTATGTTAAACTTTCACATGGTTTTGAGGCACAATTATTATCTTTAAACAGATCGAAACTGGATTAAAAACACATGAAAAATTCATCAGTTTGCTTCAGGTTAAAATTCCTCTATTTTATATACCGTAAATTTTAAAAAAATTTAAGTCAATGTTTGGAAAAAAAATAATAAATTTAAATACCTGTGGGGGATGGAAGTGATAGGGATTCTGACTAATGTAAAGATATTTTAACTTATTGTTGAGACTTAGGTCTAAATTTACCATAGATGCACAAATGGGGAGAGGTGAGGTTCATTGATTCATTACAAACAAATTTATGGAAAGACATTCTTCTAATTACCCCTTTATTATCCATAGGTGAGCAATATTGATCTCAATTATAGAGCACACTGTACATGGGTGTAGGGTGTGAATGACTCTACTAGTGTTTTTTTTTTGTAATGTTTTATATTTTATTACTTGGATGATGAGGATTACCGTGTGCTTTTGAATGAGTACTCGTACTTTACGCTCCAGCAGCACTAACAGACTAAAGTCAATCAGGAATTACCAGATGATCCTGGGAAGAATAAGTTAGGGGCTGCAGGCATACAGTATAAGGGTCTGCCATGTTAGTTAGGCAGTTGAGCTTGAGTGTTACCAGAATTACAGTTGTAGTTGACAGATACCAGTTGTTGCAACATAACAGGGGCTTTCTCTCAAGATCTTCTCTGCACAGCTTGGGATTCCTACATCCTCACAACAGATGGCGATTCATAAGAGTTAAGGTGCACATTCCCTCTCAAATCGTTGGCTGGGACTTTGGGACACAAGAATCACCAAGAACATCACCCTTGGGTGAAGAGATTTATTAATGCCTCATCCAGACTATACCCTTCTATAAGATAGTATTTTCTGATTGGGATAAGATAATTTTTTCTATAAGATGTTTTCCAATCAGAAAACATTATGTTATAGAAGGGTATTTCCAAACCTCCTTTTAGACCTAGCAAATACATTTATATTCATAAACTGACCCTAAAGATGACCCTTCTGTTACTTCAGTTAGAGGAGACTATAGCAATCAGGAGGTAATGTTATCTTCCTTGTACTCATCCCAATAATTATACAGGTCATGGGCGTAACCAGAGAAGCCTGGACCCTATAGCAAACATTTGCATAGGGCCCCCCCCCATGGTCCACCACCTCTGACCCCCTCCCTCATCCCCACGACCAAAAACATTTACCGTGACTTCTTAATAAGTAATGCAGTTACTGCAGTCATGTTGTGTCAGAGGGGAAGGAGACTCCTATCCCCCCCTCCTCCTCCCCGTGATCACTTGTCACACAGAGAGCTAATGAGGTAGCCTCAGTGAGGTGGAATGAGGCAGGATGGTGGGTCACACCTGGCGGGGAGGATCTGGATGGGGTTGGGTGGAGGAGGGAAATAGGTTAGTGACAAGACATGTGAATCACTGACCATAATGAAACCATTGGTATTTTTTCTCGGGAGTTTATTGTTTACAAAGTTCGTTGCAGTTCAAGAGACCCTTAAGAATAAAAAGAAAATATGACTGTCATTATAATTTACTGCATTCACAGAAACTGTATTGCATAATTTTTCCCTTCTGTCATTACTGTTAAGGATATCACAACATTGTAACTGTTTTACTCTGTTATATATGTCGAAAATATTGTACTGCATACAGTGCCTTGCAAAAGTATTCAGCCCCCTTGAACTTTTCAACCGTTTGCCACATTTCAAGCTTCAAACACAAAAATCTAAAATTTTATTTTTTTGTGAAGATTCAACAAGTGGGACAAAATTGTGAAGTGGAACAAAATGTATTGGATATTTTAAATTTTTGTAAAAAAAAAAAAAAAGTGAAAAGTGGGGCATGCAATATCTCTGAATCATCCAATGTTGTCCTAAATGACTGATGATAATAAATATAATCCACCTGTGTGTAATCAAGTCTCCATCTAAAAGCACCTGCTCTGTGATAGTCTCAGGGTTCTGGTTAAAGCGCAGAGAGCGTCATGAAGACCAAGGAACACACCAGGCAGGTCCATGATACTGTTGTGGAGAAGTTAAAGGCCGGATTTGGATAAAAAAAGATTTCCTAAACGTTAAACATCCCAAGAAGCACTGTGCAAGCGATCATATCGAAGTGGAAAGAGTATCAGACCACTGTAAATCTACCAAAACCCGACCGTCCCTCTAAACTTTCATCTCAAACAAGGAGAAGACTGATCAGAGATGCAGCCAAGAGGCCCATGGTCACTCTGGAAGAACTGCAAAGATCTACAGCTGAGGTGGGAGAGTCTGTCCATAGGACAACAATCAGTCGTACACTGCACAAATCTGGCATTTATGGAAGAGTGGCAAGAAGAAAGCCATTTCTCAAAGATATCCATAAAAAGTCTTGCTTAAAGTTTGCCACAAGCTACCTGGGAGACACCAAACATGTGGAAGAAGGTGCTCTGGTCAGATGAAACCAAAATCAAACTTTTTGGCCACAATGCAAAACGATATGTTTGGCGTAAAAGCAACACAGCTCATCACCCTGAACACACCATTCCCACTGTCAAAAATGGTGGTGGCAGCATCATGTTTTGGGCCTGCTTTACTTCAGCAGGGACAGGGAAGATGGTTAAAATTGATGTGAAGATGTATGGCGCCAAATATAGGACCATTCTGGAAGAAAACCTGTTGCAGTCTGCAAAAGACCTGAGACTGGGACGGAGGTTTATCTTCCAACAAGACAATGATCCCGAACGCATTTCGCAATTCTGTCATTATTTTTTATTCTTTTCAGCGCTTACTATGTGGATCGAATAACATGAAAGATTTATAGGCTAGTTCATTGTTGATTGCTGGTACAATACATATCAGTACATTGATGTAGTGCTATGTATTGTAACTGTCACTCACTATGCCCTGCTGTGCCCTCAGGGCATGGGCAGGCATGGTGATGTCACCGGCATCACATGAGGGAGATGCAGACAGAAGGGGCTCCCCTTGTCTTTACCTTAGCTGCCGCGGGCACGATTGGCTGCTGGGTCTAAGGGGTTAATTGGCTGTGAGCAAAGCAAGCTCTGGTCTTGGCTGACAGTGGATGGAGCCATCTGATATATACAGCTGGTTCCGTGCTCTGATCGTGCTGGCTCTGCTTGTGAGCCTCCACGATGTCCTGGACATATTGGTATATCTATTTTCAGGAACACCATCCTGCAGAAGACGTACCCATACATTCAATGTCAGGTAGAGGTTGAACATGTAAGAAAAGGTAAATAAAGACTATTACGGTTATGAGTAGTGATGAGCGATTGCGTCGACTATCGTCATCGGGTCGATAGTCGATATCGTCAATTATCATGCCGATAGTCGATAATAGATTATCGCCGATGACCATTAAAGTCTATGGGAGGGGAACAACACCTTCATTCTTACACCCAAACAGGGCTGGAGAAGCTGGAATTAACAGCTACAACAGTAAAATGGATACGTGCTACATCTTAGGCAACACAATTAGGCAACAAGAGTCACAGAAAAAAAGTCACAGACTATTTACTATCCCTGTCCTGTACTACAGCATGACCCTTAAACCTGCATGACTCACAAATTAGAAAGTGCCAGAAGGCAGTATGATTTGAACCATCATTTTACTTGAACTGGACATTGACTATCCCTGTCCTGGAACGCAGCATGACCCTTAAACCTGTCTGACCCACAGATTAAAAAGTGACGGAGAAAGGAGTCAACCACCATTTTTAGGATGGAATCCCACCACGTCTTTGTTTCTATTTTTTTTAATTGTATGTAATGGGTTGTCTCACTACAGGGATTGCTAGCTATGTTAAAGATCTTTCAAAAACAAGTCATTTTGCAATATGTGTCCATTAACAATGTCCTACCTATTCCTGTTTTTGACAGCACCATCACCCTTGAGCCACTCTTGACAATTGTGAAGAACAAATGTCAGTTAGAAACCACATTTTTTACAATAGGACCCGTAGTATAGCTCATTTACAGCAACATGCCCCCCAAAAATTCAAAACAACCCTTACCCACTCTTTACAATTGTGAAGAACAAATGTCATTGAAACCCCCTTTTTTTTTTTAAAAAAACCCGTAGTACAGCTCTTTACAGCAACATGCCCCCAAAAAATCAAAAAAATGACCCCTTTAGCCACTCTTGACAATTTGAAGAACAAAAGTTGCTAAAAAGAAATTTTTTTTTTTAAAAGGGGCCTGTGTATTGCTGCATTTCAAAACAGCATGACCCAAAAAAATTTTAAAAATGACTTCTCACCATGTTAAAAATTGGAGGGGGAAATGGCCCTTAGAAGCCCATTTCTTTCCCAAAGGCATGATTATACTTTATCTCACAGCAACATGCCCCCAAAAATTATAAAAAAAAAAACTTTTCGCCACTATTAAAAATTGTGAGGGGAAAAAAGCCCTTTGAACCACATTTCTGTTCCAAAGGGCCAGATTTAGCTGACCACAGCACCCTGACCCCCAAAAACCCTTGACAAAAGCGAAAAAAATTTAAAAAATAAAGTGAGTAAAGGAAAATTCGTTTTTTTTATGAAACCTTGGTGTCTTTTTCAGTCTCCCACCCAAAAAAAAGCAAAAGAAATTTGGGGAACTGAGAATAAAAATTTTCAGTAAAAAATGATCATTTTAAAAAAAATTTTTTAAAAAGGACATTTCTTTTGGAAGAGGAATGGGAAATAGACCGGCAAAATAAACATGACCTCGGGGAATTGGGGGCCAAAAACATCCTCAAATCCCCCTGATTCATTTTTGATGAAAAGTCAAAGATCCCCATTATCTGATGCTTTGCGTAATGACTCCCCAGCTGTTCGAAGGTCCCCCAGATAGACGTGGCTCTGGGCAGGACAACACCTCTATGGGGTTGGGCCCGGCGAGCTCGGGCCATTCATCCATTTTGGATACCCCGAAAATCAATTTTGGCCGGAACATATCCAAAAAAATCGGTTGGACGGAAAAGTCAGCACCATGATCTTAAGACGGTCTCTTGGTGTTGT
>JAODAL010028992.1:0-52396 GCA_025379985.1 Phyllomedusa bahiana | reverse complement strand
CCCTTTCTGCCGACCCGCGACCCCCTGACGTTTTTTCCCCCCCGCTATACTTCGGCGCCCCCGCAAGCAAGTCACGTCAGGGTAACGCCTGGTGACCCCCGCCCCCCGCAAGTCCCCCGTTTGGGGGGTCGGGTGAAAATCGGGACCTTTTTAGATTCCGTTCCCTGGGGGGTTTTTCACCTCGTTGTGGGGTCCTGGATCCCTTCCGCGCCCGGAACCGTCATATACTAGGGTCCTATTATAAAAAAATGTTGTTTAACAATTTGTTTTCACAATGTCCAAAGTGGTCAAGGGTCTGCTTTGAATTTTTGGGGCTTTTCGTGTGCAGTTTACTACGGTCTTTTATAAAAAAAAATTTTTTTTAACAGACTTTGTTTTACAAATTGTAAAGTGGTAAAGGGGTAGCTCAAAATTTTTGGGGGCATTTTGCTGGACATGCAGTAACTACAGGTCCTTTAAAAAAAAATGTTGTTTCAAGCTTTGTTCTTCACAATTTGTCAAAAGTGGCCATGGGTCTTTTTAAATTTTTTTGGGGGCATTTTGTGTGCATGCAGCTATCTAGGGGTTATTTAAAAAAAATTTTGTTTTACAGAATTTGTTCTTACAATTGTAAAAAGGGCTCAGGGTGATGGTGCTGTCAGAAAAGGAATAGGTAGGCATTTTTGGCCTTTTGCAAAATGACTTTGTTTTGCAGATCTTTAAACATAGTAGCAACCCCCTGTATTGAGACAAAACCCATTTAAACAATTTAAAAAGAAAACAAAAGAATGGTGGGTTCCATCCTTTTTTAAAAAATGTTTTTTTCTAGAATTAAACTCTAAAAACTTGAATGTAAAAAAAAGTGGAAAAAAAATTTCCCTCTGAATTGTACAAGGGAGGTACAGGAAAAATTTTGACCAGATGTATTTTTATTCAGAGGACATGGGGGAATGGAGCACCGACAGAGAACAAATTTCAGAGACCATTTCCCCCAAAGCACGTTGATTTAAAATGTGAAAAAAAAATGCCAAGATAAAGGAAAACCTGGGTGGAACGGGAGGGGTTAACCCCCAGTTTTTCCAAGTGAAGCTAAATTTGGGTTTCCGCACTCATAGGGAAAAAGGGGGCAAGCGTTTACCCCAGGTTTTGGTGTTTTTCTGGGGGGGGCTGGGGGGTTTTAAACCTACATTTCCCCTTTTTCCGCACTCTGCTTCAGAACGACTTTTTGAGTTGCGGCGAATAAGGGCCAAAAAACTCAGGTAAAACACCTAGAAAAAAGATGATACATAAAACATAATTTTTTAACCCCAAAATGAAAAAAAGTTGGGAAAGAAAACGAAAAAAACCCCCTCAAATATCCCCTATAAAGGGACCTTCTCCCTTTCAAAAAGGGGGAAAAACTCCCCAAAAAAGGGCCCCCCCACACTAAAAACCTTTAAATTTAACCCTGTCCCTACCCTTTACTCTAAAGGGAAAAAAAGAAAAAAAAAAAAAAAAACACTTTTATACAAACCTGGAGTGCACAAAAAAAAAAGTGCTGTGTTAAATAACAAAACAACAGACAATATACTTTTGGGGGTTAAAAAATTACTAGGGTTTTTGATGATGCGTCATGGGAAAGATAATCAAAACGTTAAAATTTTCCCAATATTCCAACGCTTTTTCCCCCCTAGATACGGGGGTTATCAGGGAAAAATTGCAGTTGATAAAACAATACGGAACACCCTAAGAAAAAAATCAACAAGATGTATGCAAAAAATATAACTCACCCCTTAATGATAAAAAAAGGGCTGGTAAAATAGGGGACGGGGTCCAGGATAATCATGTACAGATCCCCGCTATTTGTTTTCTGAACAGGTCCAAGGGAGAAAACCCTTTTGCTTGGGCCTGTCCAGTAATCAGATAGCGGGGGCGGTTTCCTGAAATTTTCCTGGACCCCGTCCCCTTTCTTACCAGCCCCGTTTTTCCCTATTTTAAGGGAGGAGTTATATTTATTGCATCCCTTTGTTGGGTTTTTTCTTAGATGTTCCGTTTTGTGTTATTTTAAAGCAATTTTTTTCCTGATGAAAAACCCGTATTTTAGGGGGGGGGAAAAGGTTTTGGGAAAATTTGGAAAATTTTTTGCGTTTTTTGATTATTTTCCTAAGCCGCATCACAATTTATAGTTTTTTTGAACACCAAAAATTTATTGTCTGTTTTTTTTGTTATTTATCACAGCACTTTTTTTTTTGTGCACTCCCTTTGTGTATATGTGTTTTTTTTTTTTCTTTTTTTTTTTTCAATTTTGAGTAGCTAGGAAGGGTTGATTTGGTTTCCCGTGTGGGGGGCCCTTTTGGGGCGATTTTTCCCTTTTTGGGGGGGTAGACAGGTCCTTTTAGGGTAATTTGAGGGGGTTTTTCCGTTTTCTTTCCCAAAATTTTTTTTTCATTCTGATTAAAAGTTAGTTTTATGTATCATCTTTTTTCAGGGTTTTACCTGGGGGTTTTTTGGGTTTAAAAATTTTATTGGGTTTTTTCCCGAACTTCATTTCATTTTCAAGGGTTCCTCCCCTATACAGGTTAAAGTAGAGTACATGGTATTTTTTGTGGCGTCATAAGGGCATTTTACCTGCGTTTTAATAGATGACAGGCCACCCGGGGGCTCCACCGCAACTGAACCCCGGGCCCTGGTGCTGAACCGGGGTTTTAAAAAGATGACGACGTACCCTGGCTTCACCGCACCCACTGAAAGTTGTCCCTGGGGCCTCCGCGTTAGATGGCTGAGGCGCACTGGCTCTCACCGTTGGGGCAATCAGGGGGAAACTTCAAAAATTTTCAAAAAATCAGATTTGAAAAGGTGATTTCTGTGGGTTAAGTGTGCAAAAAGGGGTCCGGGGTGGAAAAATTGCACAATTTGAGGCTTAAATTTCCCGGGGGTGGAGCCTTGGGGGGCGTCTGTGATTCCAGGGGAGTTGTCCCTAATCACGAAGAAGGATATGGAGGGGAAAAAAGAAACCATTGAATTGATTTGGCTGAAACTCTCGAAGCCAGGGGGCAAATTTTTTCTTAAACTAAAAAGGTTTTTGGGGGGATTAGGACTTTTTATTTTTTGGGGTGGGGCGGCGAATTTAACAATCTACACGTGTAAAAAATACCTTTAAAACGCGGGAGGGGGGAGTTGTATGTATCAAAAATTGAAAAAAAAGCAAAAAAGATAATAAAGAAAAACATAAATAAAAATTCCCTAAATAAATTTTTGGAAAAAAATGTCAGTTACCCAAAAAAAAATTTCTAAATGAAGTCATGTACAAAATAGCATAGTGCCATTTTGGATCTGTGGGTCAAACGGTTTAGGGGTCATCTGTCCCAGGCAGGTAGGTCAATGTCCAGTGAAAAAAAAATTTGGGGGTTTGAAAGTTTTTTCCCGGGATTTTTAAAATCGGGGGTCATGCGGGTTTTGGGGGCTCATGCTGTGGCCAGGAAAGTATGGTCAATGTCCAGGAAACTAAAATGGGGGGTTCAAAGACCCCTTT
This sequence comes from Phyllomedusa bahiana, assembly GCA_025379985.1. Lineage (NCBI taxonomy): Eukaryota > Metazoa > Chordata > Amphibia > Anura > Hylidae > Phyllomedusa > Phyllomedusa bahiana. The sequence continues at coordinate 48,906 of JAODAL010028992.1, read as the reverse complement.
TTCGCCTTTTTAATTGTGGGTCAGCAGGTTTAATGGTCTTTCGCGTCAGGACAGTATATCAATGTCCAGTGAAACTAAAAGGGTGGTTGAAAGATCCTTTTTCCCGGCACTTTTTAACTGGGGTCAGACGGTTTAAAAGGGTTTCTATTTTGGTTACGGACAGGTATAGTCAATGTCCGTTAAACAAAAAATGGGGGTTGAAAGACCCCTTTTTCCGGCACTTTTTAAATCTGGGGGTCTGCGGGGGGGGGTCTGCTGCGTTCCGGCAGGGATATTCAATGTCCAGTTCAAGTAAAATGATGGTTAAAATTTACTCCCTTTCGGCACTTTTAATTTGGGGTCATGAGGTTTGGGTATGCTGTGGGCAAGACGGGATGTGAAGGGGTTTTTGGTGGTTTTTTTCTGTGGCTTTTATAACCTAAGTGTGTTGCAGTTGCACGTATCCTTTGATGTTGTGGATGTTTATTCCCAGCTTCTCCCCCCCGTTTGGGTGAAAAGAATGAAGGTGTTTGCTCCCCATAGATTTTTAATGGTAATCGGTGATAATCTATCTCGCCAAAGAATTTTATCGTGTTTTCTGACTATCGACCATGCCCCTGACGTAGTCAACGTAAACGTCAACATACCCGTCCCCAATTTTCTGTATTCCCCTAGTCCCGTCCTTTTCCCCGCAGTCACTGCAAATGAAAAACAGCCCCCGACAAAATTTGCGTTTTTCAAAATTTGTCACTTTGTATGAAAGTGCAATACATACAAAACAATCACCAAATAATCCACGATACAAGAGCAAATCTACCCGACAATGATTTTATAAAAAATACTCCCACAAACCAAGGGCCCCAAAAATATTTTAATTTAAAGGTCAAAAAATCCCGCCGCCCCGAAAAACTAAACCCCCCCTTTTACTATCAGCTGTCAAGGCTCGATTTCATTTTACCCGCCCTACAGTACCCAATGTGATGTATGTGTATGTAGACGCTTGCGAAAATAATGATTACATGCAGTTAAATTTAGTGCTTTCAGGAAGCCTTTTTGATCAGCGAGTTAAATTTCCCTTTTCTTTTTCCCTCCCGTTCACCCTTCAGCTATTTTTCCCGGCACCCCTTGTCTGAGGATTTGGACAAAATATTTAGAATCCTCACATTTCCGTAACTCCTTAAAAATTTTTGGTATTTGTCCCCCCCAGTTAGAAGGTTTTATGTCCCCCCAATTAGGCAGGGATTAAGGTAAACCCCTCAGTTGGCAGGTATATAAATATGCCCTCTCAGTCAGGCAGGTTATATATATATATATATATATATTATATTTATTTAATTTTTATGTATTTATATATCTATATATCCCTAGTAGGCAGGTTTTTAGATATTGTCCCTTAGAAAGGTGGTATATAAATTAGGGGCACTCGGCGGTATATAGATATAAGGCACTCCGGCAAATATAGACTTTGGGTCACTCTCAGGCAGGTTATAGATATAAGGTCACTTAGGCAGTTTATAGATATATGGTCACTTCAGGGGGTATATAGAATAGGGGCCTCTCGGCAGGGATTGTATAGGGTCACTTCGGCAGGGATATAGATATGGGGGCCCCGGCAGGTTTAAGAGGCACTCAGGCAGGTATATAGCCTAGAGGCATCAGGAGGTATTTAGCTATAGGGGGGACTCGGGGTTATAGGGGCACTCAGGCAGTTTTTTTGCGTTTGGGGCCCAGGAGGTATATAGTTAGGGGCTCGGCGGTTTAGGGGCCACGGAGGTTATGGGGCACACGGCCCGGGATATAGTATGGGTAGGAGGTTTGGGGGTAGGGGTATTAGTAGGGGTCAGGAGATATATAGCTAGGGGCTAGGGCCCGGTTTTTGGAGTCGGCAGGTATATAGCTAGGGGGTCAGGCAGGTTATAGGGGCTCGGGGTATATAGCTAGGCTCAGGAGGTATATGGGGGTCGGCGGTATATGCAAGGGGGTCAGGCAGGTTATGGGGTAGGCGGTTTTTTGTAGGGGCTCAGGAGGTATTAGGGGGGTCAGGCAGGTTTTAGCTAGGGGCTAGGCAGGTATTGCTGGGGCTCAGGCAGGTATATGGGTCAGGCAGGTATAAACTGGGGCTAGGAGGTTTTATGCTAGGGGGTCAGGGGTATTAGATAGGGGCCAGGAGGGATATGGGGGTCAGGCAGGTAATAATTACGGTCCTTCGGAGGTATTTTTTAAATGGGTAAATCTCGGAGGTTTAGTATAGGGTCACTCTCGGAGGGATATTGATATAGGGGGCCCCCGGCGGGGAATAGCATAAGGGCACTTCAGGAAGTTTGATTGGGGCAAATCTAGGCAGGTTATGATTAGGGTCACTCTCAGGCAGGTATTAGAATAAGGGCACTCTAGGAGGTTTTAGATATAGGGGGGACCGGGAGGTTTAGAGGCACTAGGAGGGTTTTAGCCATAGGGCACTCAGGCGGTATATAGCTTGGGGGGATCGGCGGAAATAGGGGCCTAGGCAGGTATATAGGATGGGGCCCGGCAGGGTTTAGTATAGGGGCTCAGGCAGGTTATAGGGGCACACAGGCAGGTAATTGCTTTGGGGTCAGGAGGTTATAGGGGGACACAGGCCGGTTTAGGGGCACCGGCAGGATATAGCTATAGGGGTAGGCGGTATATAGCGGCTCGGCAGGTATTTATGGGTAGAAAAGGGATAAGCTTGGGGGCCCGGCGGTATATACTAGGGGCTCAGGAAAAAATTTTAGTTAAAGGGCTCGGCGGTTTTTTGGGGCTCAGGGAGGGATTTAGTAGGGGTCAGGCAGTATTAGGGGCTCAGGCAGGGGATATAGGGGCTAGGCAGGGATATAGGGGCTCAGGGGGTATATAGATAGGGTCAGGCGGTTTTAAGGGGTAGGGAAGTTTTTTAGGGGGTGAGGCAGGTTTTTGTAGGGCTCAGGCCGGGGATATAGGGTCCCAGGCGGTAATAGCTAGGGGCTAGGCAGGTATATAGGGGGTCAGGCGGTATATAGCTAGGGCTCGGCGGTATATAGGAGTCAGGCAGGTATATGCTGGGGGTAAGGAAAAGGGATATAGGGCTCAGGGGGGATTAGCTTGAGGCTCGGCGGGTTTTTTGGGGTCAGGAGGATTAGCATAGGGGTCAGGGAGGTAATAGGGGGTCAGGCAGGTTATAGCTAGGGGTCAGGAGGTATATAGGGGATCAGGCAATTTTATAGGGGTTTTAGGAGGTTATAGCTGGGGCCAGAAGGTATTTTGGGGGGTCAGGCAAAATTTTAAAATAGGGGGTCGGCAGGTATTAGCTATAGGGGTCAGGCAGGTATATAGGGCTCAGGCAAGAAAAATAGGGGTGAGGAGGATATACTAGGGGGGTGGCAGGTATTGTAGGGGGTCAGGCAGGTTTAGCTAGGGGGTCAGGAGGTATAAGGGGTCGGCAGGTTTATAGCTAAGGGGTAGGCAGGGATATAGGGGCTAGGCAGGTTATAGCTATAGGGGCTCAGGCAGGTTTATAGGGGATCAGGCAAGTATATAGGGGCTGAGGCAGGTATAAGCTGGGGGTCAGACAGGTATATAGGGGCTAGGGAGGTATATGAGGGGCTCAGGAGGGATAAGGCTATAGGGGTCAGGCAGGTATTTAGGGGCTAGGCAAGTATTTGGGGGGGAGGAGGTATATAGTAGGGGCTAGGCAGGTAATGGGTATAGGGGTGGCAGGGATTTAGGGGCTCAGGCAAGTATATAGGGGTGAGGAGGGATATAGCTAGGGGCTAAGGCGGGATATAGCTAGGGGCTCAGGCAGGGGGTATAGGGATAGGCGGTATATAGTAGGGGCTCAGGAGGTTTTAGGGGTCAGGAGGTAAATAGCTAGGGGCTCAGGAGGTATATAGGGGTCAGGGAGGTATATAGGGGCACTAAGGCAGGTAAAATAAACATTAATCTTCCTTTCCTGTTCTGGCCGCGTGCTCCCCCTTTTAGGCCGCCTCCAGCGTGGGGCGCTCCTCGGAGCTCCTTGGGCGCCAGCTATGAGGGGTGTGCGTCTGGGGAGGAGATCGGTTTAACATTCTCGCGACGTGCCCCCCTGGAGCACGAGGCCGCGGGGGTCCTCGCATATGAGGACCCGGGGCCCCCCTGTGTCCAACACGTTGCGGAGCGGGAGTGCTGTCTTGTCCCAGAAGCCCCCGCTGTATTTTTTTTTTGGGGGCCGCGGCACATTTAAGCTAAAGGCCGCCGCGCTCCGCCCCTGGCAGAGCCTGGATCCGGGAGGTTTTGGGGGCCCCCCTCTCGCCCCCCTTGAGACGCAGGGGGTGGCGCCCCCAGGCAATCGCCTTCCCTTTCCTACCCGTCGTCTGGCCTGCCACCCCCTTCCAGGGTTTTAAATTAATGGGAGTTACTTTGGGGCTGGGGCCCTTTACTCCCCGAAATATGGGGTTGAACAGACCCCCAAAAAGAAGGGGAAAAAAAAAGTGTAGGCCCCCCTGTTTGGTCCGTTGAAGTTTCGGGGGGTGGGCTTTTAAACAGTTTTTTATCAAAAATGTGAACTAAGAACCCCAAAAAATTTTCATGTAGCCCAGATAGCAAAAAAGTTTTTTTCAAAAATTCCTTGCCCCTTTTTAGTAGTTTCTTTAGTTGATAGTGTGCTACTGTTTTTGGAATGTGTACAACAATGGTCCTCAGCCTGGATGCTGAGAAAGTATTTTATTCTGGGGTCAGGGAAAAATTTCCCTTTAAAAAACCCCCCTTTAGGACAAAAATTTTTGGGGGAAACCTTTTTACAAAATTACAAAAATATACCATCTGCCCGGGCCCACCCTGCCCCTTCGGAAGCGGGCCGCGGGGGGCCCCGGGTAAACCCCCCCCCGGGGTTTTCCCACCGGGGGTGGGTGCCGCCGCTCCCCCGCGGGACGAGCCGGGGGTTTTGCAACTGCCGGGGGAACTCCCCTAACCTCGCCCCTTTTTCCCCCCCGTCCGGTCCCTCCCGGCCGGGGGCCCCGGGGGCCTGTTTTCCAAAGGCGCGGGCGGCGCTTTTTCTGAGGTTTTAAAGGCCAGGCCCCTTTTAAATTGGCTAAATGCCAGGCGCTTCCCCTATTTAAAGGTCCCTCCCACAAACATTTCCTTGCGGTTTATGTTGCCTCGTGCCTTAGTAACCCCCCAAAAGTGTATTCTGCCTTTCCTTTGTACCAAAACCTCTTCCCTAGGGTTCCCCGATTTCCAAAACCTCTGCTGCCGGGCCCCGCCCTTTTCCTCCCTGCCCAAACGCCCTCGAACCTTTTGCGCCTGCCCTTGCCCTTCTGCTCCCCACGAAAAATTCTGGGCCCTATGATTGGGTTTACCACGCTGCACCTCGGCTGCCCGAAAGGGCAAGTCAGGTCAAGGGGGGGAGGGCCCGGGGTACCTTCACGCCGCGCAATTTCCATCCCGTTTTGCGGCGGGTTTGGGTAAAAACCCGGGGGCTACTTAGTTTTCCTTTTCCCCCGGGCGTGGTTAACCCCTTCGCTTGCGGTGGTGGGGGTTCCACTACCACCCCTTTCAGTTAGTTTCCAGCCATGGGATCCCCCCAAAAAGGTGCCCCTCCCAAGCATCTCGGATTCCGACGATTGTTCCCCAGCAATCGCAAAAAATCGCAAAACAAGGTCAGCAGTTGGGCCAGCTCACCGTATGAGGGTTTTTGCTTTTTTGCTCCCCGCAGCAGTCTCCCCCCCCTATCCGGGGGCTCCGTTACCCCTGCATTTCCCTTTGGCCCCCTGGGCCCCAAAACTTCGGCCCCCTTTTACCCTCCCCCCTTTCCCGGTTTGATCCCAAGCTCTGCCGGGTTTGGGTTATCAGTGCTCAATGCACGTGGGCTGATGGGGATCATTTTCCCCCCGGAGGGTTAAGGGGGCCCTTTTGGGTTGTGGTTATTTTCCCGGGAAAGGCCCTGGCTTGGGAAAACCCCATTGGGACAGAGGGGGCCCCTGTGACTGGGGCCCTACAGCCCTTCCTCCGGTTTTTCCGCCCCTCTTCGGGAGCCGGCACGCGCCTCCTCCCCCGGGGACCGCCCTCTTGACCCTCCGTAAGGGGGGGGGTCTTCTGTGGGTGACTATGCGGTTTAAATTTCCCGTCCCCTGGCTTCGGAGCTGCATGGAACTTTTGCGCCTCTGGTTTCCTTCAAGAAGGGTTGTCCAGCGGGGTTTAAAAGAGGGTTTGGCGCAAGAAAACCCCCCGGGTTCCCCTAAACAAAATTAATACTTTCTAGTACTTTTTTTAAAAGTAAGGTTCGGGGGAAGAGGCAGGGGGGAGCTTGAAAAGAAAGAGACTTTTGTGTCCTCATCGGGATTCCCCCTGGTTCTGTTTTCCCGGGCATTCCCCTTTCCCCCCTAAAAACCTCAGAGGGGGAAACCCGATGAAGTGGACCGGGTCATTTAAAACGGAGCAAAAAAACTAAAACCCCCGTCGGGAAAGAGAAGTATCCCTCTACTGCGCCACCCCGGCCCCACTTCCCAGAAAACTTTTCCCCTTGGTCTCAGCGCCCGGGGAAAAACGTTCACCTGGGTTTGCGTGGGAGAGGGGGGGCCCTAGGCGCAGTTTCCTCCCCCTCCGTTTGTTGATCCCCATTTGAGGTGACTTTTGAGCTGGTCCTTGGGCCCGGAAAGTTCTCCCTTCCGGGACTGGGGATCTGCGGGAAATTCATTTACCCTCTTTTGGAAACCCCGGAAACCGCTTCCCTGTGTCCGGCGGGAAAAAAGAAAAGGTGCTTTTCTCTTCGGTCAGTGGGGGCCCCTACTGACCCCATGGGGGTAAAAACCCCGGCCCGGTGACTCTCCGTGTGGGGGTCTGCATAAAGAGAAATTATTTTCCCACGTTTGCCCCGGGGTTTCCCTGGCTATCCTCTTGGGCTTCCCGGGGGGGGAAAGGCCACCCCCCTTGCTCGTTTTTGGAAGAGGGGCAAAGTCTGCGTTCGGGACCGGAAGGCCAAAAAAACCGCTCCCTTGGGGGGTACTACCCCCGGTGATACCACTTCCCGCTCCGCTTGTCAAACCGTTCCCGGGCCTGCCGGCCGGAAACAGGACTTTGGGGTTGTATTCTCCGAAAAGGGGCCGATTCGCTGAAACCACTTTGGGGCCTTAGTCCCCTATTGACCTCCCCCCAGAAACCAGCACCCGGGGGGGGGGTTTCTCCCCATGTCCGTCCGGGGAAAAGAGGCCATCTCGGCTACATTTGGGAATCTGCGAAAGGATTCTCCGTAAGTCCTCCTCCCCACCCGGGGCCCGGGTTTTTTTCTTGGGGCAGAAAAAGGGATGGTTCTCCCCGGTTTCCGTGCATAGATATGGGGGTCTAAAAAAGATCCCCGTAAAAAACCCCCCCTTTCCCATAAATCTCGGAGCTTTTCCCATTCAAGGGGGCTAGAGTTTTTTTTCCAATTTTGGATCTAGGGGGGCCCTTAAAACCCTCATCGAATTCGAGAAGGGGAAAAGGGAAAAACGGCATTAACCCCACGGAGGGGAACTTTTTTCGAATATCTGTGATGCTTTTGGGCTATGCAAGCCCGGCCGTTTTCCAGGAGTTTGTCAATGGTGTTGGGGGCCCTGCTTTTTACCCCGGGTTTCCTTGTATCCCTTGGAAAATATTTTGTTTTTTTCCCCCCCCCCTTGGCAAAAGGGGCCCACCGGAGAAAAGGTACGCCCAAGTCCTGCGACGCCTGGGGGGAAAAACCGGGAATGTATGCCCAAACTGGAAAAAGTGTGGGTTCCACCGGGGGCCAGCCTTCCTTTCCTGGGGTACATGTTCTGTTTCCGGTCCTTCAGAGGGACCCTCCCGAAACTTCACGAAAAAAACCAGGGGCCCGCCCCCCCCCCCCCCCCCCCCCCCCCCTGTCGGTCTTGGGGATTCAACGTTTTCTAGGTTTCGCCAACAAATCCCGGCAGTTTACCCCCCCTTTTTTACGGTTTGGGGGCTCCATTGTGGCTCTAAAGGGGAAGAACGCAAACCCTAGATGCTGGCCCCCATCGCCGAGGAAGCTTTCCCCAAATTAAAGTCTCCTTCTCCTCCGCACCCTTTTTGGCCCGCCCGGAATTGAGGCCCTTCACCCTGGGGTAGATCCCTTTTGTGGGAGCAGGGGGCGGCCCTAAACCCAGAAGGGCCCTAAAGGAAAAACCGTACATGGGGTTTCTTTTTTTAAACTTTCTTTCGGCCGAAGGGAAAATTAGCCATCGGAGACCCGGGAGCTTTGGGCCATAAAATTGGCCCTGGGGGTGTGGCGAAAATCTTTTGGAGGGAGCTGAATTTTTATTGCCCGTCTTTACAGCCCATAAAAATCTGCAACCCAATTTAGACGGCCCCGCCCCCAAAAATCTCCCCAGGCCGGTGGTTTCTTTTTTTCTTCGTTTTGTTTTTTTAAGACCCACTTCCGCCCGGCCGAAAAAAATTTAAAGGCAGATCCCCTTTTTCCCGTTCTTCTGACTTCCCGGGGAGGGGAAAAACCTGTGCCCCCAGCATATCATCGCCCCCTAAAGGGACTGGTCAGTGGCCCCGGGGATCCCCGCAGGTTCCCCCAGGCAAAAAACCAATGGGGCCCCCCGCATCAGGAGGAGAATTTGGGTTTGGGGGGCATAGCTCTTTCCCCCCGGCCATCCCGGGATACAAAAAATCCATGCTCTCTCTACGCCCATATGGTCCCCCAAACCCCTGCCCCCAAGACGTCAAGGACTTTGTTCTTTCCCAACCCCATTTGCCCCCAAACAAGGTTCCTCGCCATAGGCCCGTGGGCTCTTGTCCCTCTGCCAGTTCCAGAAATTTTCCATGGACACACATAAAGGGATGGACTTTATCACCTCCCTCCCTTTGTCGGGAAAATCGGTATTGGGGGTTTTCACTTTCCGGGTTTTTTAAAATGTCCCCCTTTGTGCTGCTTCCTGTCTCCCCTTTGCTCCCCAATTGGAGGATATTTTCCATCACATCTTTCGGTTTTACAAGGCTTTTTCCTTCCCCAAACGTCTCCGACCGAGGCATCCGTTTGTCTCCAAAATTTTTGGGGTGCTCTGTGTTTCCCGGTTGCAAATCAAGTGGATTTTTCCTTTCCCCATCCATCCCCAGACGAAAGGGCAGGTTTGGGGAGGGGGAAACCAAACCCGGGGGGAGTATCTACCCGGCCCCTTCGTTTTTGGACGAAAAGGGCAACTGGGGCGAAATTTCTACCCTTTGGGGAGGTTTTTTTATAAAAATGGGACCCCGACTTATGGCCTTTTCCTTTCCTGGTGGGTTTTATGGCGTCACCCCCGCCCTCCCCTCCCCCCGGCTTCCCCCTCCGGGGGTTCCCCCCCGGGGGAAAAAAAGGGTTAGGATATCAAGACCATTTGGCCCAGGACCCGCAAGCCCTACTCCCGGCTTTGCCCTAATGAAGACCCGGCTGACAGAAAAGAGGACCCTTTCCCCCCACGTTCCTCCCAGGGGGATAAAGGGGTGGCCCCTTTTTGGTACTTTGCTCAAAATTTCCCCCGTTTTAAAAATTGGGGCCGGGGTTTTTTTGGGACCCTTTTCCCCGAATTTTTGCGAAAAAATGAACCCCGGTTGGGGGCCAAAAAACTTGTCTGCCCCCATCTTCCGGGGGTCCCAAAGCTTTCCCTGTTTTCCCCCCTGAAACCTTGGTCCCGAACCCGGGTTTTCCAAAAGGGGCGTGTAAAATTTCCCATGCTAGAATCCCCCGGGTGTCTTTGAAGTGAAAGGGGGTTTTGGACATGAAGATCGTAGGGGGGAACGATTATTTTTTGTTGATTGGGGGGGGGCTTCGGCCCGAAGAGAGGGTTTTCCCGGGAACCAGAGTTTCCCCCAATCTGAATCCAGACCCCTTTTCCCTTAAAATTCCTTCAGCCTAAAAAAAAGGGGGAGGGCCTAAGGGGGGGGTTACTGTCACCCGGGACCCCTGTCCTCCCGGCCCCGGGGGCCCCGGGGGCACCCCTGACCCCCCCCCGGGGTGCCCAAAAAGGGGTGGGTGCCGCCCCTGGGCGGGCGAGCCGGGGGGCTGCCCAAATGCCAGGGACTCCCTAACCCCCGCTCCTGGGCCATTTCCCCGTCCCCTTTTGGCCGAGGCGCGGTGCCTGTTTTCCTAAGGCGCGGGGCTTCCCTTCTCGGGATTTAAGGGGGCCCGGGGCCCCCCTTAATTGGCCTTTAAAAGCAGGCGTTCCCCCATTAAGGGACTCCACAAAACACTCCTTTTGGGTCCCATTTTTGCTCGGGGCCTTAGCTTTAAAACGTTCCCAAAGTGTATTCCGCCTTTCCCTGTACCAGACCCCTTGCTACGTTTCTCGAAAATTTGGGGAAAAACTGCCCCCTGCCCCCATTCCTGCCCGTCCACGAAATTTGAACCCTTTTCCCCCTGTCCTGACCCTTTTGCCCGGCCACGACTTCCCATTTCGGGGTACTCGATTCGGTACCCCCGGTGCCACCGAAAACCAAATTCCCGTCAAGGGGGGCGACCTGGTAGCCTCACGCCGCAGAAGTCCATCCCCCTTTGCGGCGGGCTCTGGTGGGAAAAACCCGGGGGCTATTTGTTTCCGTTCCCTGGGTGGTTTAAACTCCACGTTTTTTGCGGGGTTGGCCGGCGATCCATACCCGGGCCCTTACACCTTCCCAAAAAAAAACCACTTGAAAACCAACAATTTTAATTTCCCCAAGAATTCCGTTGTTTAGGGGGGCCCAAGGACGGGGGGGCCCTTTCTCCCTTATTGTTTGATCTGGCCCTAGATCCTCTTCTACGTTTTTCTTCACTGTGGCGGGGTTTTTCAGGGTGCTCAGATTAGGATATCGGCATTTGTTGACGATCTTTTACTTTTTGTCTCTAGCCCGAAAAACTTCATTGGGGGAGTTTTTTGGGAAAGGGTGGCTTTATCAGGTTTTAAAAAATAAACATAGAAAAAAATCAAAAAGCCCCTTCTTTTTACCCTGGGGGCGGGGAAATTTTCCCCCAAAGGGGGGAAAGCCCCCCATCATATCTAGGAAACCCCAAGAAAAAAGCCCCCCCTAAAAATTTTAAAAATCAAAATTAAATTTAAAACAATTGAAAAGTTTAAAATTTTAAGGCCCACTTTAAAATTTTCTTTTTGGAAAAAAAGGGCAAACCTTCTCAAACCCCTAGTGGTCCAAAATTTTTAAAATTTAATTCACAAAACCCCCAATCTTTATTTCCTTTGTGTTTGAAAAAATTAATAAAAAAAATTTTTTAAAAACCCCCCCTTTTTTATATGGCAGGGTAAAGTAAAGGATTCCTTTAAAAATTTCCTTTTAAAAACCCAAAAATTTTAAATTGGGGGAATTAATTTCCGGGACTTTTTTTGGCAACGAAAAAGTGTTTTTGAAAAGGGGACTGGCTAACAAATGTGGGGGGGTTACTCCCCGTGGTTTTGGGAAAGCCCAATCTTTACCCTAGATATTTTTGACTAAACTTCTACACTTTTTTTTGGGGAAACTCCCTCGGGGAAGTGAAGGCAAACCCTTTTTGTTTATTTTCCTTTCTTGGAGAACAGGGAAAAAGGGTGAAATAGAAAGGGGAACTTCTGTCAGGGGAAAGCATCACGGGGCCCTTCATTTCCCAATAACAAGCTTTTCGGGGGGCCCAATGCTCCCCCTTATCATTAAGTGCTGGCGAGCTAGGGGTCTTAAAGCAGTGGCAAATTTAGTGGATCTCCAATCTAGGAAGGTCTTCACATTTAACCAAAAACCTGTGGGGAAATTTTGATTTTCCAAAAACCGAAATTTTTTTCATTTTTTTTACAAGCACAGATTTAAAGTAAAAAAGTGTGGACGGGGAAAAAATTTGGCGGGGCCCAGAGGGGGGAATTTTTTCCAATACTTGCCAAAAATTTCACACGTCCTTTTGAGGAAAAGGGGGCCAATTTTTTGGGGGGTTTTATTTGTACTCCCGTTCTTTTCTCTCAAATCCCAAGGAAAGGGGGCCCAGTTTGGTTCGGGGGAAGGGGCACATGCCGGGAGTAGAGGTAGAGGAAAATTGTTGGGGAGATTAAAAGGCTGCTAAAACTTTTTACCAAGAATACCCTATTGGGAAATACCCCTTAAGATTTTTTCATAGGGATCCCTTCCCCCCAATATCAAACTACCTGTTGGGGGGTTTTGCCAGTCCCCCAGCTTTTCCCAAGATGTGGGGGAGGGGGGTTTTTACTTTTTCTGGCCCTTTTCCGTTTAATTTTAACTTTTTTGGGGGAAAAAGTTTTCATCAATTTACTTTAAATCCTCACTAACATATCTCTGACCCTCACCTGGGCTATATTTGATGGCCTACGCAAAACAGAACTTAAAATCCCTAAACACACGAGTATCAAATTCCTTGTATCTCGCTGGGCCCAAAAAGGGACTATTTTCCAAGACATAAATTTAGGGCCCCCTCCCCCATTCCTTTATACATATTTTTGGAAAAAATAAAATTTTTTTTTTAAAGGGGTGGACGGGAGTGGAGTTTCTCCCCAAAAAAAGGGAAATTAAAGGTTTTGGAAAATTTTTTTTCAAAAACCTGGCACCCCATTATTGCATTCCCCCAAAAACCTTTTTAAACCCCTTTATTGGGAACTGTTTTTAAATTTCTAAAAAGTGGAAATTGAAGAACCCAAATGGGACCAATCTTAACAATTCAAAGAAAAATATAGAATGGTGTTTTTTGTTATCCGGGGAGTGAAGGGTTGGTTCGGGGGGGGGGTTCACCCGTGTTTCCTCGGGTTTTTCCCTTTCCCCTACCTTTCCTCCCCCCCCCTCCCCTTTTTTTTCTCTTTTAACTTATGTTTATTTTGTTTTAAAATTATAAATTTTATAAAATATATTTAAAATATATAATTTTTATATTTTTCTACCCCCGGTGGTAGTTTTTAAAACCCCTATATACCCTTCCCTCGTGGTATTTTTGAACTCCCAGGGGGAGAAATGGTTTGTTTAATTAAAAGGGGGTTTATATTTTAAATTTCGGAATAGTTACTATGGATCTTCATTATACCAAGAGGTAGACACTTATAGGTTTCAAACACAGAATGATCTTGGACTGTTCCGGGGAAAACCCCCAAATTCCGGGTTCGAAAAAGATCCGGGAAACAATTGAAATTTTGAATAACTATTAAAAAAGTTTAGGTTTTTGATTATTTTTTTCAACTTGTAAAATTCTGATAATGTTGATATGGTATTCATTTTTTCCCCCCTTTCCATTTTTTCCTACCCCTCCCCACTTTTTTTTTCCTCCCCCCCCAAATTTTTTTTCTCTTTTTCCCCGGTTGGGAATGTGTATAAGCATGTTAAAATGTTAATAAAAAAAAAGGTTTAAAAAAAAACAGTGGGCTTTCTTTTTTGGGGCAGATTTTAAAAATTTACTCTTTTAAAGAAAAAATCAAACCACCCAAAAAATAAAAAAATTAAAACCTTTTTTAAAATCAGAAAAAATTTGCAGAAAGAAAAACAGTATTTGAAATAGATTTCTTTTATAAAAATTTTTTGGAAAAACCGCTTGTTATGCAAGCACTTACCCCCAAAAGGGGGAAAAAATGCTTTTTCTTTCAATCAAAATTTTAATTTGCTGCAACCCAAAACAGTTTTTGAAATAAAATTTTTTTTCCAAAGGCGATTTGGTAAACACTTTTTTATAAAAAAAACCCTCCCCACCAAAAGTGGAAAAATGAACTTTTATTAAAATCGGGAATAATTTGCGCAGGCAAAAAATTTTTTGAATAGAATTCTTTCTATAGCAGTTTTGGGTTTTTTTGCTCTGTTTTTAAAAAACTTCCCCCAACCAAAAAAAAAAAAAAAAAAATGAATTTTTTTAAAAAATGAATAATTTGTGCAAGAAAACCCAGTTTTTTGGGAAATAAATTTCTTTCTATGGCGGGATTTGGTAACACTCTGTTATGCAAGAATTTTCCCCAAAATTCAAAAAATAAATTTTTTTCAACCGGGAATAATTTGCTGCAAGCCAGTATTTGAAATAGATTTTTTTTCTTGTAAGATTTGGAAAACACTCTGTTATGCAAGAATTCTACCCCAAAAACCCGGAAAAAAAATAAAATTTTTTTAATTTTAAAATTCGGGATCCTGGCTGGTGGCAGTTGGGGGCCGGGAGATGGGGTCCCCTTTCTGGGCAGATTGGTTCTTGCCTTTTTGGGTTTTGGGGGGCCCTTTAAAACCAGTGAGGAGGCTGGTTTAAAATCCTTGTCTTGTCTTGGCAAACTGTTTCCCGACATTGGCTGCTACAATTAAGTTTTTTTATAAAAAGGAATCCCAAGTTTTCTCCATTCACCTTTTTTTCCAAACAAATTTTTTTTCCCTTTAACAAGAAAATCATGGAATTGATTTTTTTTCCCCTGTGCATAACCTTTCAATTTATCTGTGTTAAACCCACTTTTTCCAAATTTCTGGGCCCCGGGGGTCCAACTTTTCCAGATCCCCTTTTTAAATAAAACTTATCCTCTATTGTTTTTGATTACTTTTACAAAAGCTTAGTATCATCTGTTTAAAAATTGGGTTTTTTACTCTGGCAAACCTTTTGTAAAAGGGATTAAAGAAAAAATATTAAAAAAAAATAGGGGCCCCAAAACTGACCCTGGGGGGACCCCCCTTGAAAAGGGATCCAATTGGGGTATGTACCATTAAAAACATTTTGTTTTTTTATTACTGTTACTTACCCACTTGCAAACATTTTCCCAATTTTTTTATTGTGTTGTGGGGGTCGTAGAGCTCCATGAGGGCCCCATTTAGGGCAAACCCAAAAAAAGGGATTTTGACAATTTTTGTTCTTTCTGTGTATCTGCCCCCCTAACCCTTTTTCCTTGGCCATGCTTTTTCCCCTTTTGCCTGCCCCCGGGCCCTTTTGCCTTTTTTCCCCCAACCTAGTTTCCCCTAACCCTGGGCGGAGTTAGGGCCCTAAAAAAATCCCGGGACCGAGACCTCTGTGTTTGCTTTTATTTTTATGGTGGATTTCCAAAAGTATTTTTTGCCCCATCGTGAAAACCGAAACTTGTATTTTTACAGTGAAAAAAAAAATAAAGTTCCTGTCAATAATTTGTAAAGCGTATTTCCATAGATCATTTCCCTCCCCCTCAAACAAATACACTTTTACAATGAAAATCGCCCTGGGCAAAATTTTAAAAAAACCTCTCACCTACATTTGACAGTGTAATTTCCCCTAAAAAACCAGTTTTTTCAGTTACCAAATAAAAAAACCGTACCCTTAAGAAATATACCCCTATGTATGATTGTTACTAAAAAATCCCAAAAATTTTTCAAAAACCCAATTTAAAATTAATTTCTTTAAAAAACCAAAGATAATCTGGGAAAGGCCCATGAAAAAAAATATGACCAACACCAAAGTGACTAACAGTTGTACACAGTGCTTATAGATGTTTATAGCCCCCTTTCGTGACCATTTTAGTGGTAGATTCCAATTGTATGTTGGCTCTTTCAGACTACGGTGATATAGCTGAACCCCCTGAAAGGGGAAATATATATTCCCTTTCCCGTATATATGAAAATTAGTGGGCCCCAAAGTAATTTTTTTGGGCCCTTGGGGGGGTAAAATTTTCCCCCCCGTATAAAAGGTTGATATAGCTATTCCCCGTAAAGTTGGTTTAAATTTGGGGCCCCGGGTTTTAAAGGGGGTATTGCTGTTCCCCCCCGTAGATAATTGGGCCCCCCGTATTTAGGTAGAATAGCTGTCCCTAGTAGGTAAAGAGCCCCCCGTTGGGGAATTTGGGCTCCCAGTTTATAGGTTGATATAGATGTTTCCCCCCTAGGTTTAAAAGGGGCCCTAAATTTTATAGGTTGTTTTAGGCTTCCCCTGTATGTAAGTAATTGGGCCCCCCAGTTGATATGGAGATATAAACTGTTCCCCCAATAGGTATAGAGTCCCCAGTATATTGTAGGGTATAAACGTTCTCCAGTTGGTTAAAAGAAACCACTCCAGGAGGTTAAATTGGGGGCCCTTTTAGTATTTAAATAGATATAACTGCCCCCTTTTTTTGTTTCGTAATAGGGCCCCCCCTATATTGTAGGGTATTTGCTGCCCTCTAGTAGGTAATAGGACCCCTCAGTATATAGGTAGATATAGCTGTCCCCCTGTATGTGGGTAAAGGGGAACCCCAGTATATAGGTAGATATAATTTTCCCCCCAAATTTTGGTAATAGGCCCCCAGTATAAGGTAGAATATAGCTGTCCCCCCATAGGAAAAAGGAGCCCCCAATTATGGTGTTAAGCTGTCCCCTTGTATGTAGGTAATAGGGTGCCCCAGTATATATGTAGTGTGAGACAGTGACAGGCCTAATAGTTGAAGGATAAAATGTCCCCCGGACAGCCCTCACTCAATACAGTAGCACCGCATTGTTAGATTTCTTTAGAGAACCAACGATGCAGCGACGACTATTTTCTGTAGCTCTGCCGCGGCTGCCTGTATTCTGCGCAGGGTCAGGAGAAAACTATCTTGCTGCTGCTGGGGTTTCCTGTAGTGGAGGAGGAGGAGCAAGGTTGCAGTAAGTCCTGGCCCCGGGGAACCAAAGCTGCCTCCTCCCCTATTTCCGTGTGTGCCTGGCTGCCTGCGCCGAACGGAGCAGAGCAGCCAGCGGCCATATCAAGTATTTATAGACAAGCTTAGACTGTGGAATATAAGTTACCATTACATGTAAAGGGGCCAATATAATTTAACTTCAGACTGATTGTCAACCTTTTGGGTCAACCTCACCCACAGAGTTGACAGTGTGAAGTTATATCGATCAGCTGTCTGGGTCAGGTATAAAATGCTATCATACATGAAAAAACTTTGAGATCTGGGTTCAGTATTTTTGTTTTTAAGGGCCCACGCTTTCAACGTGATCTCAAACGGGCGCCCTATCCTATTTTTTCCCTCTAAAATCGAGCCAATGGGCCCTCCCGCTGGGTAAACCCCGGCCCCCATTATTCAAGGAAAAAAAAAAAAAACCCCCAACCCTGAAAGTGCCCTTTTGACACCCTGTGAAGGGGGGGAACAAAAACAAAAAAATGGAAGCACCCCTTCCTTTCCATTAGGTTAAAAATAAATGAAACACAAGTATAACGTATGTTTCTGCACACAAAACATTTTAAAAAAAGTATGAAAAACCTGGGTGCCAGGCAGGGCTGGGCCACATGTAATTATCCATGTACGCACACGCCGCCCCACGGCACATTTCTGCAAAAAGGAATTCACTACGTGGAAACCCCTAAAAAAAGATTTATCTATTAATACATGAAAAAACTTTGAGACTCCGGTTCCATTTTTGATAAAAAAGATTTTTAAAGCTGCCACGACTTAAACGTGATCTAAAAAGGGCAGCCCTATCCTTTTTTACCTCTCAATCGACCCAAATTTCGGGTTTCCCCGTGGGTAACCGACCCCCCATTTTTCAGGAGAAAAAAAAAAAAACACCCAAACCCTCAAAGTTTCCCCCTTTTTAGACAGTGTGAGGGGGGGGCGGGACAAAAACAAAAAGGGAAAAAGCACCCCTTCCTTCCTCTAGGTTAAATCAATGTACCCAAGTATAACGATGTTTCTGCACACAAAAAACATTTTGAAAAAAAGTATTTGCAAAACCGGGGCCACTGGCACCGGGACACATGAAATTTAAAATTTTAACCCGCACACAAAAACCCGCCGCCAGGGCACTTTCTAAAAAGGGCAATAAAAAAGTGGAAACCCCTAAAGAAGCAATTTATGCTTCTATATAAGAAAAAACTTTGAGACCCCTCGGGTTAAAAACATATTTTTTGACAAAAAAAAAAGTTTAACTGCCCAGGCTTTTTCAAACCAAACCACCAAAAAAAAAAAACCACAACCCCCACAAAAAAAAACAAAACACCCCCCCCCCACCCCATTATTAAAAAAAAAAAAAAAAAAAAAAAAAAAACCACCCAACCCAAACCCCCAAAACCCCCCCCAAAAAAAAAAAAAAAAAAAAAAAAACACCCCCCCCAAAAAAAAAAAAAAAAAAAAAACCAAAAAAACAAATTTTAAAAAAAAAAATTTTTTTTAAAAAATTTTTTTCCCCCCCCCCCCCCCCCCCATTTCCGGCCACCATGTAATTATAATTACGCAAAAGACCCCCACCAGCGGCACATTTCTCAAAAAGGCAATACACAGGGGAAATTTAAAAGAAGCATTTTATTATCTATCTCTGAAAAAAATTTGGGGAACTCCGGTTCAATATTTTGATCAAAGATTTTTAAAGCTCCACGATTTTTCAACGTGATCTCAAAATGGGCCCAGCCTATGCTATCTTTCCCCTCTCAATCAGCCAATAGGCCTCCACGGGGCCCACCACCCCCCATTTTTCGAGAAAAAAAAAATAAAAAAACCCCAAACCCCCTGCAAGTCCCCCTTTCTTAGACAGCCTGGAGAGTGGGCGGGGACAAAAGCGCCTTAAGAAAAGAAAAAGGGATTTGGAAAACAAAGCAGGGAAAAAAAACCTCCCGGTTTAATAGAATCCCAGAGGACGGTGCGGGGGGGGAGCTATTCTTATTAACAACTGATTTCCCGGGGGCTCTAGCCTGGAAGGCCCTGGAACCCTTAAAAAACTTTGTTTTAATAGATGAAAGGGAAAAGGGGTGCTTCCATTTTGTTTTTTTTTGGTCCCCCCCACCTCACGGCTGTCATAAGAAGGGCAGCTTTGCAGGTTGGGTGTTTTTATTTTTCTCTCAAAATAATGGAGGTGGGTTGACCCAGGGGAGGCCTGATTGGCTCGATTGAGGGTAAAGATGGGAAAACTGCCCGATTTGAGATTCCGTTGAAAGTGTGGCAGCTTAAACATCTTTTATCAAATATGGAAGAGATCTCAATTTTTTCATGTATAAAGTGATAAATGTTCTTTAGGGATTTTCACGTTTTTTCCCTTTTTTTGCAGAAATGTGGCTGGGGCGGTCTGTGTGCGTACATGTTATTTACATGTGTGCCGCAGCCCTGCCCCGTGGGGACCCCGGGTTTTATACGTTTTTTCGAAATGTTTTTGTGTGCAGAAAAATACGTTATTTGGTGTACATTGATTTTAACCTGGGAAAGGAAGGGGTGCTTCCATTTTGGGGTTTCTGTCCCCGCCCCCCTTCAGGCTTCATAAGAAGGGCAAACTTTGCAGGGGGGTTTTTTTTTTTTTTCTCTCGAATAAAGGAGGTCGGTTGACCCCGGGGAGGCCTGATTGGCTCGATTGAGAGGTAAGATAGGATAGGATCCCCGATTTGAGATCAAAGGGAAAATCGTGGGCAGCTTAAAACATCCCTTTTTATTTTAAAAAATGGAACCGAGAGTCTCAAAGTTTTTTCATGTATGATAGATAGCATAAATGCTTCTTTAGGGATTTCCACGTAGTGTATTGCCCTTTTTGCAGGTATAAAATGCTGACCCACAGAGCTGACAATCTGTGTGCAGTTATATTGATATGCTCTGTGGGACAGCATTATATATGTATTAAGCATATATAATGCTGACACAGACTGATTGTCAGCTGTATGGGTCAGTATGATAACACAACTGACCCACAGAACGTATGTTCACACCACGTAATTGTGCTGCTGTACGCCAAAATACGCACCGCAATTACAGTATTTCATACCTCTCTTAGAGAGCCGACGTTTTCCCCGGCGTATAATACACAGCAGGGAAAACTATTCAAATGTCACTTCTTCCAAAGGCTTACGCGCCGGGGAGAGTGAAAATGATGGGAGACGGCTGTCAGCGCTTTAGAAGTACGTGCTGGCCAGTGCGTACTAAAACACTTTGGGCGACATATGAAAACTGTCTTGGTCTAAGACTTTCTTTGTTGCCCATATCAACCACAGAGTGCCCCTTTCATTTTTTAAGAGCACTATAGCAAATGAAAGGGGTTGAACTCTAATTGGTTGCTACTGGCAACAGAGAAAGTCTTAGACCAAGACAGTTTTCATACATATGGCCCTTGGTGTATTGTGGTGCGTACAGTACACGCCGCAATACATCATGTGAACATTAAGTTAAAAAAATGTTTTAAAAATATAAAAGATAATAAAAAATATTAAAAGTTCAAATCATCCCCCTTTTGTCATTTTACAAATATAAAATAAAAAAAGGTTTCACGTAATGTATCCCATACACAAAACACCTTACAAGAAAAAAAATTACAAAATCCAAAATTGCATTTTTGGTCACTTTGGGTCTTATGTATGGAAACTGTCTAGATTAAAGACTTTCTTTGTTGCCCATAGTGACCAATCAGAGCCAGAACCCATAGCAACCACCCAGCACCTACAGCAACCAACCAGCACCCATAGCAACCAATCAGAGCTCAGCTTTCATTTCATATACTGCTCTGGGAAAATAGAAGTTTATCTCTAATTAGTTGCTTTGGGCTCTGATTGGTTGCTGGGGCACCAAAGAAAGTCTTACACAGAAAATCTTACACAGAAAGTCAGTTTTCATATATAAATTTTGGAATGAAAAGGGATCAAAAAGTCGCATCTATCCCATTATGGTACCAATAAAAAGAGCATTCCAGCCCGCAAAAAAAAAATGCCCCCTCACTCAGGTCCAGAGGTGGAAGAACAAAAAAGTTATTGGTTACGGAAAATGGCACTGTGGTGAAAATTTAAGAAATAGAGAATGTTTGGATTTTTTTTCACGGTTCTAAAAAGTAACAAAAACTCTATATAATTGGTATTGTAGGAATCGTATCAACCAGCAGAATACAGATAATGCATTGTTTATACCAAGGAGTGAACATCATAAAAACAAAACCCCCGCAAACATGACGTCAGTACGTTTTTTTTCACATTTTACTTACAATTTTTTTTCAGTTATCCAGTATAATTTATGGTATGGTCAGTGACACCAATAAAAAGCACATCTTATCGCACAAAATAAAAGTTCTCATGTGTCTATATAGATGAAAAAATTATAACGCTATGGCTCTTGGAAGACAGCAAAGAAAATGCGACAGAAAAATAAAACACAATTTATCCCAAACACCTTACAAGAGAAAAAATTCCAAACTCCAAAATTGCATTTTTTGGTCACTTTGGGTCTTATGTAGGAAAACTGTCTAGGTGTAAGACTTTCGTTGTTGCCCATAGCAACCAATCAGAGTGCATAGCAACCAGTCAGAGCCCATAACGACCAATCAGAGCCCATAGCGACCAATCAGAGCTCCCCTTTTGTAACGACCGGGTTCGTGGATCCACTGCAACAACCGCGCCAGGGAGCAGAGTCTAAGTAGGTTCCATTTTTCACCAGAGTCCTACCAGGTCGCTACCCCTGACGCGGCGGGCTTGCGGTGGCGGCCGAGGTGCAGCGAGGTACAGAATCGTGAGACGAGAACCGTAGTCGTGGGCAGGCAGGAAGGTCAGGGCAGGCGGCAGAGATTCGGAGTCGAGAAACGTAGCAAGAGGTCGGGTACACGGCAAGGCAAGAACACACTTAAGGAACGCTTTTTCTAAGGCACGAGGCAACATAGATCTAGCAAGGAAGTACCATGGACTGAACCAATATATAGGGGCAGCGCCCTGCAATCAGCCAATTACCGGCGCGCTGGCCCTTTAAATTTACAAGAACGAGCGCGCGCCCTAGGGAGCGTGCCCGCGCCTCGACCGGCAGAGGGCACAGACGGGACAGGAGCACAGTCTGGTTTGTATTCAGAGTGAGTGCGCCCGCAGCTCGTCCCGCGGCCCTCGGCGCTACTCGTCCCCGGCAGGAACCCCGGAGAGGGGGCACGGGTGCGCCTGCGGCCCGTGGGCCGGAGAGCGGTGCCACTCGCTACGATACTCCCCCCCCCCCCTTAGGTCTCCCCCTCTTCTTAGGCCGAAGGAACCGGCGAAGATCTTGGTTCAAAATATTAGATTCCGGTCCCCAGGACCTCTCCTCGGGACCAAAGCCCTTCCAATCAGCAAGAAAGAACCACTTACCCCTGATGGTCTTCATGTCCAAGATGTCCTTTACTTCAAAAACATCAGCAGACTCTACTACCGGAGACAGAGACGCACTCCTCTGAGAGAACCGGTTCAAGACCAGGGGCTTTAGAAGGGAGACGTGGAAAGCGCTCGGAATCTGGAGAGATAGGGGCAGGCAGATCTTGTAGGACACCGGGTTCAGCTGCCGAAGTATTCTGAAACCGCGGACCCAAATTATAGCTGGGGATCTTGAGGCGTACGTATTTGGAAGAAATCCAAACCTTGTCCTCTGGGAGGAACATTGGAGAAGATCTCCTCCTCTTGTCAGCCTGGGTCTTCATACGGGCCGAAGCCTGGAGTAAGGCATGTCGGGTTTCCCACCAAATGACCTTGCTATCCCGAACTTGGTTGTCCACAGCGGAAACCTTGGAAGCCGTAGCCAAAGAAAGGGGAGGGCGTGGGTGACAACCATAGACCACAAAGAATGGAGAAACACCCGTAGCATCAGAGTCCCGATGCTGATTGGTTGTAGGAGAACTCAGCCCATGGAAGCAGCTCGGTCCAATTGTCCTGGTGACCGGACACAAAATGACGCAGGTATTCCCTCAAGATCTGATTTACTCTCTCCACTTGTCCATTCATCTGGGGATGATAGGCAGAAGAGAAGTCCAACTTGACTTGCAAGCGAGAACACAGGGCACGCCAAAATCTGGAGACAAATTGAACGCCCCGATCTGAAACGATGTGCGAGGGTAACCCATGCAGACGAAAAATGTGACGGAAGAAATGACCTGCCAATTGAGGAGCAGAAGGAAGACCAGGAAGGGGCACGAAGTGGGACATCTTCGAGAATCGGTCCGTGACCACCCAGATGACAGAATTCCCTGAGGAAGAAGGAAGGTCCGTGATGAAGTCCATGCCTATGTGTGTCCATGGGGACTCCGGAACGGGCAGAGGGACTAAGAGGCCCGCGGGCCTATGGCGTGGGACCTTGTTCCGGGCACACGTGGCACAGGAGAGAACGAAATCCTTGACGTCCTGGAGCAGAGTTGGCCACCAGTAGTGCTGTGAGATAAGGGTGTAGGACTTACGTATCCCGGGTTGACCAGCCAGAAGAGAACTATGCCCCCACTCCAGAATTTTCCTCCTGAGCACCGGACATACGTAAGTTTTGCCCGGTGTTACACTTCGAAGATCTACAGGAGCCACGTGGACCAGCTGTTCAGGGGCAATGATGTGCTGAGGTACTGGTTCTCTGGCAACGTCAGAAGCACGGGAGAGGGCTTGAAGTCGAAACGGGAGAAAAAGAGGGACCACCTGGCCTGGCAAGGATTTGAACGCTGGGCCGTCTGGAGGTACTGGAGGTTCTTGCGGTCAGTGAAGACGTCAAATGGATGTCGAGCTCCCTCCAGCAGATGTCGCCGTTCCTCCAGAGCCAATTTGATGGCCAACAGTTCCCGATCTCCAATGGCATAATTTCGTTTCGCCGGTGAGAAGGTCTTGGAAAATAAACCGCATGTGTGAGTCTTGCCTTTGGGGCCCTTCTGTGTAAGGACCTCCCCCGCCTCCACGGAAGAGGCATCCACCTCTAGAGAGGTTTCTCCGGATCTGGATGGACCAGGATAGGTGCTGAGGAAAAAGTTATCTTTAGTTCGGAGAATGGCTCCACGGCTGCCGGAGGCCAACATTTCGGATTTGCTTTCTTCCTAGTGAGAGCCACGATGGGGGCCACCAGTGTAGAGAAATGGGGAATGAATTGCCGGTAGAAGTTGGTGAACCCCAGGAAGCGCTGTATCGCCCGAAGGCCGACAGGTCGTAGCCACTGTTGAATCGCAGAGAGTTTAACTGGGTCCATCTGTAGACCCCGATCGGAGACTATGTACCCGAGGATCGGAAGGCTGGCCTGGTGGAACCGACACTTCTCCAGCTTGGCATACAGTCGGTTGATAAGCAAACGTCACAGAACCTGGCGCATCTGTACCCAATGAGTCTGAATGTCTGGAGAAAAAATCAGGATATCGTCTAGATATACTACGACGCAGGTGTAAAGAAGGTCCCTGAAGACGTCATTGACGAATTCCTGAAATACAGCTGGGGCGTTGCATAGCCCAAAGGGCATCACGAGATATTCGAAATGCCCGTCACGAGTATTGAAGGCCGTTTTCCACTTGTCCTCCTCTCGAATTCTGATGAGGTGGTAGGCCCCCCGTAGGTCCAAGAGCTCAGAGATCAGTGGTAGGGAGTAGAGATTCTTCACCATGATTTTCTGTACGAAGAAGAACCCGGCATCGGCTGGAGAGGAGGATTTGCGAATAAAGCCTTCCTGTAAATTTTCCTGAATATAGGCCGACATGGCCTGAGTCTCAGGCATGAACAGCGGGTAGACCCTTCCCTGCGGGGGGGGCTGGTTCTGGGGAGGAGGTCAATCGGGCAGTCGTAAGGCTGATGGGGCGGTGGCGTCTCAGACTCTTTCTCCGAGAATACGTCCCCAAAATCCTTGTACTCCGCTGGCAGGCCTGGCAGCGGCATGAAGGGCGACTGTGGAGAAGAGGTGGGCACCGGGCGTGGTGCCACCAAACAGAGATCTTGGCACTCCGATCCCCAATGCAGGACCTCGCCTGTCTTCCAATCAAGCGTATGGGGGTAATGTTGCAGCCAGGGTAGCCCTAACAGGATCGCTGAAGAAGCACGAGGCAGAACGTGAAAAGTGATTTTCTCCTTGTGCAAGACCCCTACACGGAGGGACACTGGCCGGGTTACGAAATTGAATGGAGTCGCTAAGAAGACTCCACTGACAGAAGAGATAAGCAGGGGCTTCTCCAGACGGATCACTGGCAAGCGGTAACGGGACACCAAGGAGGCATGAATGAAGTTCCCGGCTGAGCCGGAGTCCTGGAACGTAGGTTGCCGGAGCGATAGACCAGCATCCATCGTTATCTCTACTGGCAACATCAATCATGGAGAAGGAGAATTAGCACCTAGGGAAGCCTCTCTTACGGCACCTAGGTGCGAGCGTTTCCCGAGTGCTGGGGACGCTGCGGACAGCTCCTGCTGTTATCTACCCGCCTGGCACAGTAGAGGCAAAGATTCTTCACCCGACGGCGGGACAGCTCTTGATTCGACAAGTGGGCCCAGTCTACATGCATGGGTTCCTCGGTGGAGACCTGCGGGAGCGGCAGCGGAGACCTCTGGAACACAGGAACCAGATGAGGTAGTTGGCGAGGTCGTGCCGAGTCACATTCCTGGCGGAGCTCCTCCTGTCTCTCCGTGAAACGCACGTCTATGCGGGTGGCCAGGTGGATAAGTTCGCCCAGAGAAGATGGAAGATCTCTAGTTGCAAGTGCGTCCTTAACCCTGCAAGACAGAACCTTCTTGAATGTGGCACAGAGGGCGGCGTCATTCCAGGATAGCTCAGAAGCTAGGGTGCGGAACTGGACCGCATAGTCACCTACGGAGGAATCCCCCTGACAAAGGTTCAGGAGCGCCGTCTCGGCAGAAGAAGCACGCGCTGGCTCCTCAAAAAAGTTGCGGAATTCAGTGAGGAAGGCCTGTAGGTCTGCTGTCACAGGGTCGTTCCGGTCCCATATGGGTGTTGCCCAAGCCAGGGCCTTTCCGGATAGCAGGCTCACCACAAACACCACTTTTGACCTTTCCGTGGGGAACTGGTCGGCCATCAGCTCCAAGTGCATGGAGCACTGGGTAATAAAACCCTTTGCAAAGCTTCAGGTCCCCTCAAATTGGTGGGAAAATGGTAGACAAAAGCTTTGGGCACAGGTTGAAGCGGGACGGCGGGGGAGTGGAACCCCCGGGCGAAAAAGGGGGGTTGTGCTGCTGGGACGCAAGGTTTTTGTCGCATCATTGCAGAAAAGGTTTGACCCAAATTTTGCTGTCCCTGTTGGGGGGGATTGCTGCAACTGTGGGCAACGATGGTCGAAAGATCCGCAAGATTGGCAGGGGCCCCTTGGAGGGATCCATGGCGGATCTAACTGTAACGGCCAGGTTAGTGGATCCCCCGGACCACCGCAAGTGATGGCATAAACCCGCGCCAGGGAGCAGAGTCAAAGTGGGGTCCTGGTTTTCACCGGGGGCCCGCCGCAAAGCGGGATGGGGACTTGTTTCCCGGGTGGGGGGCCCTACCAGGTCGTACCCGGGAAACGGCGGTCTTGCGGTGGCGGCCCGAGGGGCCCGGGGGGTACAGTCGTAAAGCCCGAAAAACCATAGTGGGGGGCAAGCAGGAAGGAGGGCAGGCGGGCAGGGGGATTGGGGGTCGAAAAAACGTAGCAAGAGGTGGGGTTACCGGCAAGCAAGAACACAGGGAGGGGGCGGTCCCTTTGGGGCCCGCAGAGGGCGAAAAGAGGGGAAAAAGGAGCGCGGTCGGGGTGAGTTTTCAGGGGAGTGCCCCGGCACCCTCGCCCCAGGGGCCCAGTGGCGCTACTTGCCCCCGGAAGGAACTCCGAGGGGGGCCCAAGGGTTTAGCCTGCGGGGCCCGCGGGCTGGAGCACGGCGCCACTCGCTACAACTTTCATTTCATATATTGCACTGAAAAAATTAAAGGAGAGCTCTGATTGATTACTTTGAGCAAGAAAAAAAGTCTTAGACCTAGACAGTTTTCATACATGTAGACCTTGGTCCTTGATAGGTAAAGTAGTAGTATTCTGCTCCCTGGCCTTTTTGCGCGTTATTTAACCCCCAAATTTATCAAAGTAAGTTTTTATTTTAAATTTGGCCCCTGTGCAAACTATTTAAAACCCACCAAAACCTTTTAGGGGCCCTATAGAGCTACCAACCCTTTTGGGGAAAATGTATAAAAACCCCCCCAACTTTACCCGGGGGGGCCTAAAACTCACCAATCTACTGGCAGCCAAAATAGACCCACCAAACCCCCCAAGGGGGGCTATTGTTGTGGGATGGGAAAAAAGGTTATATATGTGTGATTTCCCTTTTTGTCTCCATTTTAATGTATTTTGGTTTGTTTTTAACAACTTTATATGCCCTTTATATTTTGGGACGTAAAAAATGCCCCGTATATCTTCTTGTCACTTTAAAATTTTTACAAAAAGGCCACACATATTATGATTGTAGAGACATTTCCCCCGTGTAATTTAAGAGGCACCCTTTTTCTGAAATTTCGCATGTGTCCAGACCCTTCCTGAGTTGTTTGGGGGGTATTCCTTTGGGGAAAGGATGTACCAAAAGACCCCCAACCCCCAGGTCCATGGGGTTGTTTCTTTTTCACTATAAAAAACCCGCCAAATTTTTTGAAATTTAAAAACCCGAAAGTGTTTTTACAGCAACAGGGCATGTTGTGATT
Source organism: Phyllomedusa bahiana (assembly GCA_025379985.1). Classification (NCBI taxonomy): domain Eukaryota; kingdom Metazoa; phylum Chordata; class Amphibia; order Anura; family Hylidae; genus Phyllomedusa; species Phyllomedusa bahiana. The sequence goes on along the minus strand of JAODAL010028992.1, from coordinate 21,745 downwards.
TTCTTTCTCAGGTGCACCTTTACCATCTTAGGTTAATTTGGAGGCCCCACAAGGATGTAGAGCCCCTTTGAGGTTCCATCTATTTAAGTTTGGCGCCCAAATCGTGGGGGCATGGGCTTTGATCTGATTAATCAGCCAAAGAAAAAAAGGATTGATACAGCTCCCCCCACTAGATGCGAGATAAGATGGTACCCTCTTTGTCCCAGTACGAGTTAAGTTTCATACTTTCTTACCCGGAACGGCTCATCTCTGTGGTGGGTGTTGTCTCGTATCCATTGGATGGTTGCCAGATCATGCTGACAAGTAACTTAGACGCCTGTGCTCTTGAACCTATGACCTGTCAAATTATCTCCTTGTGGGGTATTTTCTGTTTTATGTGTATTGAATATTGCGAGACCCGCTGATTGAAGGCCAGCTGGGAAAGCAAGTTGTTATCAGATCTGCTGGGAAAAATGGGGTGAAGGCGCGCGCCCATTGGTAAATAAGTCCTTTATGGCGGTGGAGCTGGAGGGGGTGTCTCTCAGGGGATGGGAGGCTGGAAACAGCAATCTGAAGTCACATCGTGTGGTAAATTTCCTGCTAGTGGAGGCAGAGAATGGCGTCCTCGTGGGAGAGAGAGAAGGAGACAAAGTGGAGTTGATAAAACAGCGTTCTGAAGTCAGTGACTCTGTGATATTTGATACGTGTCTGTCTTGTGAGTGTCCTGTTTATGCAAAGAAAGGGTTAAGTGCGAACCCGTTAGTCAGCAGAGAAATTGTCATGAAACAGTTAATTACAAGAGCTGTTGGTGCTGCAGAAGATAACAGTTTTTTTTCTGTGTGGAGAGAAACTAGCATGTTCGAGGTCAAGATGGGGGGCAGAGTGTCCAGCATGTCAGTTAGTTGCAGACGGAGAAGGCAAGTTAGCTGTGAATAGAGAAGAGGAAAAAACAAATAAATAAAAAAAACTGATAGATGAGAATTTGTTACTCTCAGCAGAATTGCTAAAGATCGCAGATTGCAAGTAGAAGAATGTATAGAGCAGCGGTTCTCAACCTGTGGGTCGCGACCCCAGCGGGGGTCGCCCCTAGCCCGGGCAGGGCGGCCGGCTGGAGAGCTGAGAGGGGCGCCGCACTGGCTTAATAGCTGCAGGGATTAGCGCTGTGGCCGCCGCTGCGCCCCTCCCTGCAGCTGCTTGCATAGTGCGGCGCCCACAGCGTTTCAATTACTGAGGGGAGGGGGGAGCAGTGGGCGGAATTACTCGCAGCATTGGTGGCTCAGTGAGCTGCTCCTGAGAGCGGCGCTGCGGCGAGGACGGACTTACGCATAGTTGGCAACTTTTGAAAATGGAAAAGCAGGAGATCAAAGAGGGCGGCGCGCGTAGCGCGTTGCGGCAAAAATTTGCATGGGCACGCCCATCTTTTTGTGTGCCACGCCCCTTCAAAAAGCCACACCCACTCACGCCCTAAACTACATAATGGCTTTGGAAGAAGCCAGGTAGATGCCCTTATAGCCAGGTAGTAGCCCCCATAACCAGGTAGTGCCCCTTACAGGCAGGTAGATGCCCCCTTGTAGCAGGTAGATGCCCCCTCTGTAGCTAGGTAGATGCCCCCCTTTGTTAGCCAGGTAGTTGCCCCCTTTGTAGCCAGGTCGTGCCCCCCGTTAATAGTCAGGTAGGGGCCCCCGTGAGTAGTCAGGTAGTTTCCCCCTTTAGTAGTCAGGTAGTTGCCCCTTTTAGTAGTCAGGTAGGTAGTGCCCCCTTTAGTAGCCAGCCAGGTAGGTAGTGCCCCCTTTAGTAGCCAGCCAGGAAGTTAGTGCCCCCTTTAGTAGCCACCCAGGTCGTTGCCCCTTTTAGTAGCCACCCAGGTAGTTGCCCCCATTGTAGCCAGCCAGGTAGTTGCCCCCATTGTAGCCAGCCAGGTATTGCCCCCATTGTAGCCAGCCAGGTAGTTACCCCCATTGTAGCCAGCCAGGTATTGCCCCCATTGTAGCCAGCCAGGTAGTTGCCCCCATTGTAGCCAGCCAGGTAGACCCCCCAGCCAGGTAGTGCCCCCTTTAATAGTCAGGTAGTTGCCCTCTTTCGTAGGCAGGTAGGTAGTGCCCCCTTTAGTAGCCAGCCAGGTAGGTAGTGCCCCCTTTAGTAGCCAGCCAGGTAGTTGCCCCCTTTAGTAGCCAGCCAGGTAGTTGCCCCCATTGTAGCCAGCCAGGTATTGCCCCATTGTAGCCAGCCAGGTATTGCCCCCATTGTAGCCAGCCAGGTAGTTGCCCATTGTAGCCAGCACAGGTAGTGCCCCAATGTAGCCAGCCAGGTAGCTGCCCCCATTGTAGCCAGCCAGGTAGTTGCCCCCATTGTAGCCAGCCAGGTAGCCCCCCCCCCCCCATTGTAGCCAGGCAGAGCCCCCCATGTAGTTAATAAAAATAAAATAATAAATTCCACTTACCTGACCAGGCTCCTGCAGCTCCGCCAGGCTCCTGCCCGATCTCCTCAGCGACGCAGGGGAAATGAGAGCAGCCGCGCGTCATTTCCCCTGCGCTGATCTGTGTGTACCGCGCGCACAGACGCCGGACATACAGGGGGAGGAGGGGAGCTCCCTCCTGCCTCCTCCCCGCACAGTGAGACCACGGGCGGGTGAGCGGACCCTGCGCCCGCTTCACCCGCCCGTGGGAACGGACCGGCGGCGCCGCGGCCATTTAAAGGACCCCCGCCACCTGCTGCGCGGCCGGATAAAATGCCCAACTCCCCCAGGAGGCCGGGGGGAACCCCAAATAGCGGGACCCCCCCCCAAAAACGGGAGAGTTGGCATGTATGGACTTACGTCCCGCCGGTTCTTGTGGGCGGTGCGTGCAGGACGCTGAAAGCGTGCTGCATCACGCGCCCACAATATGTACCAAGCACCAGGAACAGCCCTGCCGTACTCTGTGCAGAGAGAACGCTGACACTGTACGTCAGGGCTGTTCCTGGCTGCAAGGTATTAGTGTTAAACACACACACAAACACAAATCCATAGCTTCATTAATGTCTGTATGTGGTACAAGTAATATGTTATTAAATGTTACTTGTACCCACATACAGCCATACATTATATACACATTACTTTCCCCCCCCTTATAGGGGGGGCTGTAAAGTGGCACATGAGGGGTCACATATGTAACCCCCCATGTGCCAATCACAGCTGCCCACCCCCCTCCCCCCCACCCCCCCGGACAAGGTTACATCTATGTAACAGCTCTGCCTGGTACCCTTTATATGTTTGTGAACATGTAGAGGTACCGCTCAGAGGCGTCAATTATATGTAACCCCCCATGTACCACTCCAGTCCCTGTATAAGGTTACATCTATGTAAGGCTCTGAGTGGTCCCCTTTATATGTATGTGACATGTAGAAGGTACGTCAGAGGCGTCACAAATATGTAACCCCCATGGACCACTCACAGTCCACTGTATAAGGTTACATCTATGTAACGGCTTGAGTGGTACCTTTATATTGTATGTGAATGTAGAGGTACCGCTCAGAGGCGTCACCACATATGTAACCCCTCATGTAGAAAAATAACAGTTTTGAAGTAGCCATCAAAATTATTTTTTGGTTTGGGGTCACCGCAACATGAGGAACTATATTGCGGGCTCATGGCATTAGAAAGGTTGAGAAACACTGGTATAGAGGATTGTGAAGCCAGGAAATTTTTGTATCATCCAAGCCGACTCTACTGCTGGTGGACTAAGGAATGTGTGTGGGAAGTTCCCAGTGTGTGGAGGGCAGAATCCAGAATGGCGTCAGACCCAGCTGTGGGTGTGTCTGGAGAACAGGGAGGGACCCCTCCAAAGCTCACCTTGTCCACTGCCTGCCCCTTCCGTGTCACTTCCGCCCCCCCAACCATGCCTAGTACACCCTTGGCATACCGGAACCTCTGGTGCCTTTGCCCACCCCTTCCGGAGTTAACACTTTCCCTTCCGGAGCCAAGATGGCAACCCTATACCCAGTGCTTGATGCAACCCTGGCAGAAGCCACAGTCTGCTAACCTTATGATGATTAGGAAAGGAAGAAGAAGAAAGAACAGAAAAGGCCACAGGGGCAAGAGCAAGGAGTGCTGAGACAAGTGTGGACAGACTTCAGGCACAAGCACACATGATCAGAAAGGAGTTAGTGGAATACAGGGGAACCTCCAGGCATTGAGACAGAATAGCCATCAGCAACCCCCTGCATTATTGCAATTCAGTCCATGCCTTGTCATGGGTGTTCACCTTTCTACGCCCTGTATCAGGGGGGTTCCCAACCCCACAAAGGAAGACGACTGATGACAGCCATCTTGACTCAGAAACGATGGGAACCAAGGCATCTATGTGGATGGATCCAGAGTTGCAGATGAACAAGGCCGCTATCACACAGGATATGTAGTTACAACAGTGGATGCTGTATTGGTGGCAAAAAGTTTACCTTCCCACAAGTTGGCATAAGAAGCAGAATTGGAAGCCTTGACCACAGCCTGCAAACTGGCCAAGGATAAGACAGCGAACATCTATACAGACTTCAGATATGCCTATGGAGTGGCGCATGTCTTTGGCCCCATTTGGAAGTCACGAGGATTCCTGACAACAGCGGGGACTCCAGTCAAGCATGAGAAAGCCTTCAGAGAACTCATGGATGCGCTCCTGCTGCCCGAAAAGGTTGCCGTCTTGAAAGTGAAGGTAAACAGAAAACTCAACACTGAGAAGGCGAAAGGAAATGACAGGGCTGACAAACCAGCAAAGGAAGCGGCCTTAAATAATGACTGTGCACCCACTATGGTCACACAAGAGCCAGCAACTACAGATCCTCCATCCAAGCATCTACTATACAAACTGCAAAAGCAAGCAGCGAATGCAGAAAAAAGGAACTTGGAAGAAGAAAGGAGCAAAAGAAGGATAAGATGGGATTTATAGAGTTGGCAGAGCCCTTGTCTGCCCAGGGCTCTATATCCAGCAGTTGTACAGTGGACACATGGGCCGGGACACTTGTCTAAGACGTTGATGAATGTTTCATAATTTCATAGTTTGTAAGGCTAAAAAAAGACAAGTCGTCCATCTAGTTCAGCCTGTTGTGCTAAGGTGTTGATCCAGGAGGAAGGCAAAAATACCCCAATGAGGGTAGAAGCCAATTGTCCTCATTTTAGGGAAAAATTCCTTCCTGACTCCAATCTGGCAATCAGAAAAATCCCTGGATCAATGACCCCTCTCCTGAATCCTAGTCACTATAACTTGTTATATTATTACGCTCCAGAAATGCATCCAAACCCTTTTTGAACTTGGTTATTGAATTCACCATGACAAGTCTCTCTGGCAGAGAATTCCATAGTCTCACTGCTCTTACAGTAAAGAATCCCTTTCTATGTTTATGTAGAAACTTTCGTTCCTCAAGACGTAAAGGATGCCCCCTTGTTCTAGATACAGCCCTGGGTATAAATAAATCTTGGGAGAGATCTCTCTATTGACCTTTGATGTATTTAAACATATTTATTATGTCCCCCCCGAAGCCTTCTTTTCTCTAACTAAATAACCCTAATCTTGCCAATCTTTCTGTGTACTGTAGTCCACCCAGTCCTTTTATTATTTTTGTTGCCCGCCTTTGTACCTGTTCAAGCTCTACAATGTCTTTCGTGTGCACTGGTGCCCAAAACTGTACACAATATTCCATGTGTGGTCTAACCAGTGACTTGGATAATGGGAGAATAATGTTCTCATCATGTGCATCTATGCCCCTTTTATTGCATCCCATGATCCTATTTGCTTTGGCTGCTGCTGCCTGACACTGGCTGCTACAATTAAGTTTACTGTCCACCAGGATTCCCAAGTCCTTCTCCATGTCACTTTTACCCAGTGTTTTTCCATTTAACATGTAATCATGAAATGGATTTCTCTTCCCAATGTGCATAACCGTGCATTTATCAGTGTTAAACCTCATCTGCCATTTCCCTGCCCAGACCTCCAACTTATCCAGATCCCTTTGTAATAACATATTATCCTCTATTGTGTTGATTACTTTACAGAGCTTAGTATCGTCTGTAAAGATCGATATTCTACTGTGTATTCCTGTGTAAAGTCATTAATGAAAATGTTAAAGAGGATAGGCCAATACTGACCCTTGTGGTACCCACTAGTAACAGCGATCCAGTCAGAGTATGTACCGTTAATTACTACCCTTTGTTTTTATATCAGTGAGCCAGTTACTTACCCACTTGCACACATTTTCCCCCAGTCCAAGCATTCTCATTTTATTTACCAACCTTTTATGTGGCACCGTATCAAATGCTTTAGAAAAATCTAGATATATGACATCCAGTGCCTCACCCCGATCCAGTCTAGCACTGACTTCCTCATAGAAGCTGATGAGATTAGTCTGACAGGACCGATCCTTCATGAACCCATGCTGGAACGGCGTTATACATTTATTTTCAGTGAGATACTCCAGGATAGCATCTCTGAGAAAACCTTCAAACATTTTACCTACAACAGAGGTTAAGCTTACCGGCCTATAGTTTCCTGGATCACTTTTTGACCCCTTTTTGAATATTGGCACCACATTTGCTATGCGCCAATCCTTTGGGACATACCCCGTTATTAGACAGTCCATGAATAATGGATTGATTGACAAGTACTATCTAGCACCGGGAATCTCTACACTCACGGACTCCTTCACCAGAGCTTGTGTCACCTGTGCTGAATGCAACCCTGGGAAGCCGGTAAAAGTACCACCCAAACATCTGGCAAAACCTCTCCATCCTTTCCAAAGGATCCAGATTGACCACATATAGATGCCCCAGTCAGGAAGATACGAATATGCCCTTGTCATGGTGGATATGTTTTCAGGATGGCCAGAAGCGTTCCCTGTGTCTGACATCACAGCAAAGACAACAGCCAAGAATCTGCCGACAGAAGTTGTACGCCGATACGGAGTACCAGAAGTGAGTGAAAGTGGCAAGGGACCAGCATTTACAGCCACTCTGATGAAGGAAGTATGGACAGCGTTGGGAAGTACTCTGGAGCTGCACACCCGGTACCATCCAGAAAGCAGTGGGAAAGTGGAGAGAATGAATGGAACCCTAAAGTCCAGAATGCTCAAAGCAGCAAGAGAAGTTGGCATGCCCTGGCCAGACAGCCTGCCCATAGCTTTGTTTAGTGTCAGGTACACGCCCCGGGGACAGTTAGCTCTCTCGTCCTATGAGATCCTGTTTGGCAGTGCCCTAAGGCTAGGTGCATATTTTCCCCAGCAGTTGCAGCTACAAAACGATGATATGACCTCTTATGTGACTGCCTTGTCTAAAGAATTGTCACTAATGCTTTCTAGAGTTTTCTCTTCCATTCCAGATCCAGACTCAGACATTGCTGCCCATAAGCTACAGCTTGGAGACTGGGTCTACGTGAAGAAGTTTTTGTGTAAAACCCTAGAGCCGAGGTTTGAGGGGCCATACCAAGTCCTGCTTACCACAAACACTTCTGTCAAGGTGGCAGGAAAGCCCAACTGGATCCATGCTTCACACTGTAAGATCGCTCTAGCCCCCAGAGATGAAGCAGATGCTGCTCTTACTGACGTTAAGTAGCTATGTTGCTTTAACTCTTGGGAAGAACCCATCAGTGGCCATTGCAAAGGAGAGAGGGACGGTCACTTTTTAGTATAACTCAACCAGTGCTCACGTGACCACATATTCCTTTGATTTCTGTGATGTAGTATGTTGTCCCAAGGTTCCCATACAGTGCAACATCTACAATGAGCGATCTTCTACAGCACGCTGCATATATTTGTGTGTGACTGACCAGTACTGGGGACGCTCCTGCTACTATTGGGGTGCTGTGGGATGGAACACAGGGGAAGACTGGGGGTACAGACCACAGACTGCCTTGAACAGGAAAGATAAACAGGGGAAACCCCTACTGACAAGGATGAGGTTGACAAAAAACTGGAACCTGTCAAGAACAGGGAATACCAGGTGAAAGCAAACCCCTAACCTTATCCATTGAAAACCCTCAGGAGACTGATGGAGGCATATATGTTCTGGGGCCGGGGATTTCGAGACAAAATTCAGTTGAAAGACATGAATACAGACCCAGAGAAATGGTTGGGAGTCCCAGCACCCACACCTGCAAACCCACTTATGCCCCATGTACAGACTTTTCAGGGCATGATAGCCATGGCTGATCCTACCCTTGATGATACCATAAGGGTAGAGACCGAAATCTCAGATAAAAACTTGTGGCTAGATTGGGTAAAATATACAGCTGCCCAACATAACAAAACAGACTGCTATGTCTGTTCAGCTGCCAGACCCCATATAGGCACTCTCCCACTAGATATTCCCGAGGCAGCACAAGAATGTTTTCTTAGTTTATACACAAACACCACCACAGATCTTGCTGCCTGTGAGGACTGGAAGACCGAGTACTCAATAATCCAAAAAGTAACAAAGCCAACAGTTGGGGTCACAGTCTACCCAGGCAATTACACCTGCTATACCAGTAGTACGGGAGATGGCAGATTCCTGGGCAAATTCCCCAAGAAAGGGTATTGCTCCAAATACAGTAACACCAGTGGCAGCCTTCTACAGAATCAGGTCCAATCCCTAGGGGACATATATTGGATATGTGGTGATCTTAAGCCTAGAACCAAACTGGAGGGCAACTGGACCGGACAATGTGCCCTGACCAAGTTACTCATCCCATTCCACATACTGAGTGAGGGGTCAGAAGATAGTAATACCAGTGAAACAGTGAGAGCCAGGAGGAGAAGGGAAGCCTCCCCAAAGGGCAACTTCGACCCTCATGTGTACATTGATGCTATAGGAGTCCCAAGGGGGGTCCCTGATGAGTTTAAGGCAAGGGATCGAGTGGCTGCTGGATTTGAATCTCTGCTACCGATAGTCACTGTCAACAAGAAAGTAGACTGGATAAACTACATATATTACAACCAGCAGAGATTCATCAATTACACCAGAGAGGCCCTACAGTGCCTGGCAGACCAGGAGGGCCCAACCTCTGCTGTAGCCTGGCAGAACAGGATGGCCCTGGATAAGGTGTTGGCTGAGAAAGAAGGAGTGTGCAAAATGATTGGGGAAACCTGCTGTACTTTCATCCCAGACAATACAGGACCAAATGGGAAGGTCACTGTGACCATTAAAAAGCTAGGTGATCTCTCAGAAGAATTAAAACATAACAGGCATAGATCAACCCTGGGAACAGTGGTTCACTTCATCGTTTAAGGGTTGGCAGGGAATTCTTGCTCAGATAGGTATTGCCATATTGATTGTGTTGCTAATTCTTGCCCTAATTGTTTGTTGTATTTTTCCATGTTTGAGGAAACTACTTCGAAGAGCTCTGGATGAAAGCATTCCCACCATGATGAACAGTTGCCCACAGCCTGACTCCTATGATGACGTGGACACAAAGACGCCTTTGGACCCTTGCCACAACATGTGCCAGCCCGAGAGAGCGGACGTCACCCTAGTCAGAAGTATTGAGCAGGGAGTATAGGGATAGTGGATCACTAGATGGGGCAAGGTATTGAGCCCAACCCTCACTGCTTAGCAGAGAGAAGGTTGGGACACTTCAACACAGCTTTGTCCCGTGGTGTCAAGGTCCCAAGGGAAAGATTAAAATGAGACCAAAGTCTCAAGGGGGGACTGTTGTGGATGGGAACAAAGGTTATATATGTGTGATCCTTTGTGTCTCCATTTTAATGTATTAGTTAGTATAACACCTCGTATGCCTTTATATTATGGCACGTAAAAGATGCCTGTATATCTCTTGTCACTAAAGTGTTAACAAAATGGCCACATATATTATGTTTGTAGAGACATTTACCATGTAATTCAAGATGGCACTTCTTCTGAAGTTACGCCCAGTGTCCAGACATTCCTGAGTTGTGGGGAGTATTCCTTAGATAAGGATGTAACCAATAGACCCTAACCGCCAGGTCCATGTGATGCTTTCTTATCTCACTATAAAAACCTGCCATTTTGTGAATAAAGCCAGAAAGTGTTTTCACAGCAACAGGGCATGTTGTGATTTTCTTTGTCATGTACACCATTACTATCTTAGGTTAATTTGGAGGCCCCACAAGGATGTAGAGCCCCTTTGAGGTTCCATCTATTTCACTATAGACCTACCAACCTAGTGGGGGGGGGGGACCTATAGACCTACCAACCATCTGGGGGATCCTATAAACCTACCAACCTAGTGGGGGGGGGACCTATAGACCTACCAACCTATGGCAGGGACATATAGACCTGCCTATCTATTGAAGGTCCCTATAGACCTACCAACCTACTTGGGGATCCATAGACCTATCCACTGAAGGAAGGGCGGTGTTTATGTACCTCCCTACCTACCTAATGCGGAGCCTATATAGGAACATTGGTTGACTCTCCATCCGCCACAACAGTCAGCTGACTTTCCTATATAGGCCCCATTAGGTAGGAAGGTACATAGACGCCCCCCAACTCCGATAGGTAGATAGGTAAATAAGCGTTGGAAAAGTGAGGATTCTGAAATTTTTATGTGGTAAATTCTGCAGAGACGAGTGGTTGCTGAGAGAAAATGTAATGGTGGTCTAGGTCGAAAGGAGAAGTAAAAGGAAAGTAAACGACTTATCAGAGAAACGTCATCTGTGAGTTTCGAGATATAACTTCACCGTAATCACTTATATGTCTATAGAGCGCCTGCATACATCTGGTAGTCAAATCTGGTCATGGGATGGCAGTATTATGTGGTCCTTAAGTAGTAATATTTTTGGGTCTTGGTGTGGTAGGATATTTTTTTAGTAACAATCATATATAGGGTACATTTGCCCCATGTATAGGTGTATTATTCAGTAGCTTTATGATGTTATATACAGTATAAGGTATTATACTATTGAAAAAAAATTTGTCAGCACTGATTTTCATTGTACAGTGTACTGCAGTGCACAGGATCTATATGGAATTTGCATTAGGGTATGTTTACACGGCATCTTGCGGTGCGTACCTGTGCCGCAAGACGCTGTGGGGCAGATTTATCAATAGTGTCTTACTTTTAGACAGTGTAAAGTTAGACTAGACAGTCTACATTGCGCCACATTTATCATAGTATTGATAAATCTGGCGCAGGTTAGAAGTATCTAGTCTAAGTTTGTACCATCTTTAAGTTGGCTTACTTTTACGCCAGAATTTGGTTGCAGATTCTGGCGCATTTTTTTGTCGCTTTTAAGCCATGCCCCCTTTACGCGAAGCCCCGCTTTTTTATGAAACCACGCCCCCTTTGTCAGACAAGGTGCAGAAGCGCCTGAAACTGTCTAAAACGCATAGTAAATGTGGTGAATTCTGGCGCAACTGCCTTGATAAATCTGCCCCTGTGTGTTTAGAAGCGCAGTGTGGGGGGGGGGGCATCCCACGGCTAGCCCCATTCACTTTCATTATCCCTGCCGCGTATACTCCGGAAAGAAGTGACATTTCACTTTTTTGCGCCGGCGTTCAATACATGGCAGGGAAGACAGCAGGTAATCATACCTCGCTATGAGAGCTATGATTACGGTAATTACAGGACATATTTCGGGGAACATTGCAGCGCAATTATGCCCCCAAAATATGTCCTAAAAGACGTCGTTTGAACATAGCCTTAAATTAGTGACAGGAACATACGTTTTTATCACTGTAAAAATACATACCGCAGTTCACAATGTGGCGTGAAAAATACTGTGTAAACCCAAATCTACTGAGCAAAGTGAAACACCGAAGGCACGGGCACCGAATGTTTTAGGACCCTAGCAACTCCTGACGTCTTTTGCCGTTGCTGCAGAAGAACAACCTGCACCACCCGCCGTCAAAAGACAGTGGGCAGTCGTTAAGGGGTTAAAAGGTTTTTACCATGAGGTAAAATCCTCTGCATTGGCCGCTTGCAGCTAGCTTTGAGCCAACCATGAATGTGAATGAGGATGAAGTGGCTTACTGTGAGACAATGTAGTGTTTCAGGGTAAAATATGCCTTATTATTGTGATAAGAGCACCTGAAGCTATTTCGTGCTGCCCGTGGTTTGAGTAACATGAACAAGCTGATGGGTCCCTTTAGGAGGACGTCACAGATCCTCCAGTTTTGGCCTGACAGAGCCCCATTTTTAAAATCTGACATGTGTAACTTTATGTGCGAATAACTTTTTAATGCTTTTACCTATCCAGGTGATTCAGAGAACATATTGTGACATATTATGCTTTAAGTTAGTAAGAAATTTTGGTCCGTACAATACTCGTTTACTTGTGAAAAATTTCAAAATGTCGTGAAATTTTGAAAATTTTTGCCATTTTCAAAGTTCCAAATTTTCTTCCTCTAAGACAGACAGTAATACCACACACAATAGTTTATAAATAGCATCTACCATATGTTTTCTGTATGTTGGCATAATTTTTTTTTATTTATTTAACATTTTTTAGGAAGTTAGGAGGCTTACCAATGTGATAGCAATTTTTCAAATTTTTAAGAAAATTATAAACACAGATATTTGTAGGGACCACTTCAGTTCACATGTAGAATTGAGGGGCCTGTATGTTAGACACCCCCCTATATCACCCCATTTAAGAACCCTACACCCTTCAAGTTATTTAAAACAGCACTTAGAAAATCTGTTAACCCTGTGTTTCACAGGAATTAAACAAAAGTGGGGGTAAAACTTCAAAATATCATTAGTTTTTTTGCCGATTTTCAATTATAATCTATTATTTCATGGAATTTAGTATACTTTAACAGAAAAACACAACTCAATATAAGTTTCCCTAAATCTGATGTTTTTAGAAATATATCATTTATGTGGCCCTAGCATGTTATTTGACTCAACCACAGGCCAAGCCTCAGAATTGAAGGCGCAACTACTGGATGTCGGAGTTGCCATTTTACTATGACATTTTATAGGCACCATATCGGATTTGAGGATGCCTAAAGGTGCTAAAACCTAAAAAGACCCCATTATAGGAACTACACCCCCAAGGGGTGTAGTGAGTATATTGACCCCACAGGTGTTTTAAAGAAAATTTTAGAATTAGACCATGAAAAAGAAAACTTACATTTTTTCCAATAATTTCAGTTTTTCAGAAAAAGCACCACAAAACCTGTTGCCCAATTTCTTCCAAGTGTGACAGTACCCAATGTGTGGTCAAAAAGAAAATGTGGGAAACATAATGGGTCTCAGAAGGGAAGGAGTGCTATTTGGCTTTGGGAAAGCAGAATAAACTGGAATGTTAGGAGGCCCTCATGTTGCATTAGTAGAGCCCCCAAGTTTCAGAACAGAGAAAAAACCCAAAAGTGACCCCGTTTTAGAAACTATACCTCTCAATGAATTCATCTAGGGGTATAGTGTGCATTTTAACCCCACAGGATTGTCACAGAAACCTCTGGAATCAGGTTTTACAATTTTTCCAGAAAATTGCACTATTATTCTCAAATTTTGTCATTTTCACAAATAAAGGAGGAGATAAAGTACTCCTAAACCTGTCGCCCAATTTCTTCTGAGTAAGGCAATACCCCATATGTGGTCATAAAATAGGTTTGGGGCACGTGGTGAGTCTCAGAAGGGAAGGAGCACCATTTGGCTTTGGAAGTGTAAAATAACCTGGATTGGTTGGAGGCCCTCATGTTGCATTAGTAGAGCCCCCAAGTTCCAGAACAGAGAAAAACCCCAAAAGTGACCCTATTTTGGAAACTACACCCCTAAATGAATTCAACTAGGGATATATTGTGCATTTTGACCCCACAGGCTTGTCACAGAAACCTCTGGAATCAGGTTGCGAAAATGAAAAATTACAATTTTTCCAGAAAATTGCACTATTATTCTCAGATTTTTAATTTTCACAAATAAAGGACGAGAAAAGCACCCAAAAACCTGTTGCCCAATTTCTTCCGAGTAAGGCAATACCCCATGTGGTCATGAAGTAAGTTTGGGGCACGTGGTGAGTCTCAGAAGGGAAGGAGCGCTATTTGTAAATTATTTTTAGTGACATTTCCAAAATGGGAACAAACATTATCCCCAACATGGGGATACAGAAAAGAAAGGGGGGAGGAGGAGAGGGAAGGGGGAAAAAGAGGAAAAGGACTAAGGAGTGAGATTTGTCAAAGTATTCAATTGTCATCCTCTAGTATCACAAACTAGATTCCAAAAGTGTGTACAGAGTCCATAATTATGCGCTGTAAGACATGTCCATGTACTGATTGATGTATAACATCGCCTAGTCCTAATGCAGAGTGAATTAATCATCGATTCAGTACTATAACAAACTTTAAATGTGAACGACAGTTATAGTATACCAAATAGGTTCATTAATACAAATTACAATTAGTCAAACTGACTTAAAGGAGTTGTCTCATTACAAGCTTTCAGCCTGTCAGTGAGCCTGATAGTTGAATTGAGGGGCGTGCTTCTTGGTCTGTCTCTTCTGCTCCCTCTTCCCCCCTCCCCTCAGCACACAGGCAGCTCCATAACTTCTATACAGCAAGGGGGAGGGGGTTTGCTGCCAGAGTTAACCCTGTGTTTGCCTGCCTAGGTCTGTTGCAGGAGAGGGCTGATCTATGAGTGTAGAGAGGTCTGTGAAGCTGCTGTGTATGCTAATAGCAGAGGGGATGCATGTGTTCCTATATTCCCTGCTTAGCTTACAAGTCTCCACATCTCCAGCAACAACAAACCCTGTCAGAACAGACACAGGGCAGCTGGGAAGTATTACTATGTGTCACTAGTACAGCACAGCATGAAGTATTCACATGTCTGATCTGTATAGTATTAGTATAGTGACAGTTCCACAGACACATCATGATTATAGTAACACACAGGGTCACTGCTGTCACATCTATCTGTGTAGAGAGCAGGAGGAAGCAGGCACACACAGGGTTAATCCAGGCAGCATGGACACAGAAGCCAGAGTCCTCCCTCCCCCTCCCTCCACTACAGAAGCATTCTGTGCAGGAGGGGCTCTCTGCTCCAACCTGTCTTCAAAGGTGATGAGTCATACAGACCTGACAGCCAGTAAGATAAGGATCAACAGGTCGGCTGCTATAGAAATTTGAGAAGCTGATGCACTCCTACTAACAGGGCTAACTCAAAATCAGTAGGACATTTGTAATGAACATATATTGCAAAGCTGCTTGTTTTTTAAAGATCTTTTAATTAAAACCCAATCATTGTAGCGAGACAACCCCTTTAAAGATCCTCGTAACCAGGAAGTTATAAGAAACAAGGAAGAAAGAAAAGAAAGCTGGGGGAAGGGAAGGAAGGACCGGAGGTGCGCGTACCATCCACCACCCAGATTATGGTGAGCAGATCTGATATGTAAGTATCAGCCTTTACTGCAATGGGATATTAGAATATCCAGAATCGGGGGTTGACCTCCAATGACACACTCTAAGTACCGAGTAGTGGACTGGAAGCAAGAGCGTATACAAGCCTTTACATGTTCAGGGAGGATATTAATAATGGGATGCCAAGTCAAGAAAAATCCTTCAACTTTGGTTTCTTTCTGAATAGAAGTGTCCACCCAATCCATGCGTAGTAAAAATGACAATTTTTCTAAAAAGATGCGTAGAGATGGTGAAAAGATACTTCCCTATATTTTCTGTCTGTAGTTCTCTATTTTGTAGAAATTGACTTCTCGCCCAGAAAATGTCTGTCTGTAGACCTTTTGCCCGGAAATATAACATTAAGCAATAGGTAACTGCAGTTTGTATCTAAGCTAAGTGTTTAAATAAGGCTAAAATATAGGGTTTCGATCTGATTGGAGAATAGACCTCCACCAATCACATATATAATAAAGTTAGGAGGTAGTGTAATTGACAGTAACCAATAAACTTTTTGGGGTGGGCTTTTGGTATGATAATTAGGGGGGATTTTTAAATTTCAGTTGTTTGCCCCAATAGAAAAATATGTAATTCCATCCCTAATATGTATAAGGGCTTTAATTGTTTTATTTAAATATTAAAATATGACCCCCCCTTAAAACAAAGTTATTTTAAAATTTTATGGTTTGTAAAAAAACCAGAAGATTTGCATTGACAACTGTGTCAGCATTTTTGCAAAAATATTTTAAAGGGTCACTCATTTTTAAAAAAAAAATGGGCAAAAAGGGGACTTTTCCCCGTGTCAAATTACCCCACATTTTGCTTATTTAGGCATTGCCGGGTTTTAACAAAACCTTCTTATTTTTGTAAAAACTTTTTATAAAAAAATGTGTATTTCTTCTTTAATTTTTCAGTGCTTTTAGGCATACTTTTCTTTCACAATTTTACTTTGTTCTTTTTTAAAATTTTCTTTCTGGGAAAATAAAAACCTTTTTTTGCAGAAAATATAAAATCCTTTCTGTCATTTGCATCCCCAATGGGTATGCTTCAACACCCTTTTATTGCTTTTCTTTTTGCCCCTTTAGTCTTTTTGGGTGCAATTATTTGCAGATTTTTTTTTGGGGAATTCCCAAACTTATTTCTTTCAAGTTGTTTTAGCACATATTTAAAAGAGCGTTTTTATACTCATGGGGAGTGGTCCCGAAGCCGCAAGTTTCGGAGGTTTTTTGACAGGGAAAACCCCCTTTGTAAAGCTTTAGGGCTGCCCTCCCCTTCCTTTTTTACATCTTTACACCGCCATTTTGTGAAAAAATTAAATTAATCCAATCCCACTTTATTTACAACATTTTGGGGACTAACTTTCTAAACTTAATATAAAAAATTTTCTTTAAAAGGAAAGCCCGTTTTAGATGCTATCGGAAAGTGATGATTTTAGGAATGCATTCCTTTCGGCACTCCTCGTTAAAAGTCCCACAGGGAAAGGGGTTTTTTAAAAATGGGAAAACCCAATAAAATTCTGCTGTGCGAGTGGGTTTCAAAAAAGCGGGTTGATCATTTGCCCTCCCCTTTTCCAACCCACACCATTGAGCTTGCTGACATTGTGCCTAGGGTTTTCATAAAATGTTTTTCCCAAATAAAGTTTCATTTAAATTCTTTTTTTACCCACTCCCACTCATTTTTTTTTTTTCCTCAGTTTTTGGGGCCCTTTTTTTCTTTTTAAAACAGCCTGTTTTTGGAAAGGGTTGTCTTTTATCCTAACACGGATTTTCTTGGGGTTTTTTTGCCCTTTCCCAATATACAATGCACAGGGGCACTTAAAATTTACCCCAAATTACATGTGTTCCCATGTAAAGTATCCCCAAATGGGAATTTTAAAAAACCTTTTGGGGGATGCGTAATCTTTTCCTTTGAAAAACTTTTTCCCTTTTGGCAAGAGAGACAAGCAAAACTTTGCCCTTTTTTTTGTGTTCTTTTAAAATTCCGTTTGTCTTTCGTACCTGAATGTTTGTTTTTGATTAGAGATGGATTTTCCCTTCCCGTTATAAAAAAGGGTTGGTTTTTCTTTAAAATAGATGCCATACTTTGACCCACTCTGCAAAAATTATCCAATGATTCAAAAATTTTTTTTTTTTTTAATTACATGGCATGTTTATCATATACAGAAAAAAAAATTTACCCTTTGATTGGTTTTTAAATTTTCCTATTAGATCTTTTAAGGAAATTTTCTTTTTGGTATCGCCCCAACTTCATCAATTCCTTCTTTTCCTCATTTTTTGGATTTGCCTCGATAAAAAATTTATTTATCAAGCTTTTTTTTGTGTTTTTCAAATTTCCCCTTTTGAAGAGCAAATAAAGTTTTTGCTCTCAAAAATTTGGGCCTTTTTGGGGATTGCCTTTTTCAAACCCCCGGTGAAAGTTGACTGTCATATTCAGGGGATTGTTACGTTCTATTTCTTTTGTATAAAGTGTAGGGTTTTTAATTTGATTATTTTTTTTGATAAAAGATTTCATCTAGAAACGTAAACCATTTCCTGACTTTTTGTAGGGTAAAATTTCCCAAAAGTGGATGTTTGTTGTTAATAACATTTTGAATCTCCCAATTTTTTTTCCCGTTCCCTTCCCCAAAACGAAAAAACGTCGTCCACATAAAAAAAACCAGCATTTAAAATGTGGCCAAAGTACTGTGGAAAACGTGGTTTAGACTTTTAAAGGTTTCCCATATGGATGTTTTTCATAAAATGGGGGCCCCCAAAGGGGACCCCCATCGATGTCCCTTGTGTTGTTTATATAATTGACCCAAATTAAAGTAATTTCTATTCAAAACCCATTCTTGTAGTCTCATAAGAAAAGCGATAAGGGCATTAGAGAGATTTTGATTTTTTTTATGAATTTTGGATGTTCTGCCTCAATTTTCCCTTTTTTCCCAGGGTTATTTTGGGTTTTCAAGCTCTTTACGTTTTGAGAGTGCATAGAAAAAGTTGGGCATCTTTTATTTGGATTTTTTCAATATAGTTAAAACTGACCCCGTGTCTTTAAGACATCTTCGAAAGCTTCTGAAAATAATTTTTTTTGATTACTGTTTGACATAGGTTTGCTATAGGATGAAACAAGGGAACCGAGCCAGACAAAGGGTCGGCCCGGAAGGGGGTTTTGAGGGGACTTATGGATTTTTTGGTACAAAGATTACAAAAAATGGAAATCTCGGGGGTTTTTAATGTTTTTGATTTAAAAATGTTTGATTAATAATACCCTGTTCCCTACGTTCATTTAACAAATTTATCTATCTCTCCCTTTTTTTCCCATTGTAGGGTTTTTATCTACTTTTTATATACTTTTTTTCCCATCATTGTATTTCGCCTCTTGATATATCCTTTTTACCCATTATGCCGTGGCCCCGCCTTGTCTTTTCTTAAAAACCTTTCTTTGATTTTTCTGTAATTCCCCTAGAGCCTGTTTTTCTTTTTTTACTCATTTATTTTGTTCTTTTTTCTTTGACTTTTCCCCCAAATTTTTTAAAACCCCTCTTCTTTCTCTGTTGGAACGATTTAATAGGGGTATTTATGTCTGGAACATATGTATTTTTTTAGGCATAAGGGGAATTTCCTTTGGTGGGGGGTCTATCACCAAAAACTTTTTTAACCTTATATTGCGAAAAAAAATCTAAAAAAAAAAATCAATTTCAAAATCAAAAATTTCAATTGTTTTGTGGAACAAAGTTAAGTCCCTTATTGATCCATTTTGTGACTACATCAAAGGGGAGGGATGTTTTTCGCTAAAATTATTTAATTATTCTTGCGGTTTTGTTTGGTTACTTTTTTTATTCTTTTACCGCCATGTCTCGATCGTCCGGTTGTTTCCACTGTCGTGTTGACCCAGTTGGCTCCCTTAAAAAAGGTTTCTGTTTAACATTAGATCTTAATATCATTGGTTTCTGGTGCATAGATTCAGAATCAGAAGAGGGCTATGTCTGAATTTATTTATAACTCATTCCTTGTTTTCTTTTTTAAATTTTCTTTCAGTAGCCCACGTGTATACCTTTTTCTTGTTGATAGTCTTTGGTGTCTCTTTCAAATTTTCTGATTTTCACTATCATAATTTGTTCCTTAAGTTTAGTTAATTCCTGTTTAATTTGCTGTTAGGAATGCATTCCTATGATCAGTCACTGTGCCGATAGCGTCTAGCGGTGCTTACCTTCTATGAATTTTATATATTAAGTTTAGATAGTTAGTCAGTAGATATGTTGTAATAAAGTGTATTGGTTTTAACTTTATATATTCACAAAATGGCGGTGTGATGACGTATAAAGGAAGGGGAGGTCAGCCATACGCTTGACAAAGGAGGTCCATGTCGGATAAACCCTCCGAAAGTTGCGGCTTCGGCCCCAGCTCCGATGAGTATAAATCTGCTCTTTTAAATATGTGCTATACATCTTGAAAGAAATATGTTTGCTATGCATCTACTAAAAATCTGCTATATATTGCTACCATGACATATGTCTAGAAGAACGCAGTAAGGCTGTTGAAGCATATCTATTGTTGATGCATATGACAGATGGATGTTATATACTGCTATAGGGATTGATTTCCTATGAATGAAAATTATAACAGAACGAAGTATATTGTGAAAGAACTGTATGCCTAAAAGCACTGAAAAATCATGATGTAATATATACGCATTTTTTATAAAAAGTTTATACAAAAGTAAGAAGGTGTTTTGTTATACCTGGCAACGCTTATATATGCAAGTGTGGAGTAAGTTTGACAGCGGGGAATCTGTCATTTGTTGCCCGTTTTTTTTCTATAAACGAGTGCCCTTAAACTATTGTTGCAAAGGACTGTATTGCTTCCCCAAAAAGGGCCTACTGACATAAATATGTCGTTTGAAAAAATAGCAGCTAGCACTGATAAAAGAGCAGAAACACTCACACCTATCTGATGATGAACGAACACCATTTTTACTGCAAGCTGAAAATGCCGGCTTGGTGGGGGAAATACCACAGATGATGAAAGTTAACTGATTTGAGTAAAGGTTGGGACATTAAACGTAAAGAGCTGAATTTGGTGCTTCATCCCATCTACCATTACAAAATTTATTTAAAAGTACAGAGAATTCCTCGTGGCTTACGGAGCCCATTGACACCAATACTTATGAAAGATGATGCGAAAATATGTAGAAAAATGGTATGCAATATCAAATAGATATTCCCTGGACTTAATGCTACTGACAGTACAACACCTTCAAAATGCCATAGCAAAAAATTTAAAAAGAGATTGAAAAAATAGAAGAAGATCTAAAATCACCCCTAGGGGATACATATGATAAATACAACAGCAAATTAAACAGGAATTAACTAAAACTTAAACCCTTTAAGGTCTAAGCTTGTTTTGGAATTAAAGACCAAGCCTTTTTCAAATCTGACATGTGCCCTTTATCTGTGAATAACTTTTCAATACTTTTAATATCCATGTGATTCAGAGATTGTTTTCTCGTAAAATATTGTGCTTTAATTTAGCAATTAATTTTGGTCGATAAAATCCTTGTTTAGGTGTGAAAAATATCGAAAAGTTTTTGAAAAAATTTTGGGAAACATTTGCCATTTTCAAAGTTTAAAAATTTCTGTGTGCAAGACACATAGTCACACCAAACAAAATAGTAAATAATGAACATCTACCATATGTCTAATTTGTGTTGGCAAATTATGATAGTGAAAATCAGAAAATTTGAAAGAGACACCAAAGACTATCAACAAGAAAAAGGTATACACGTTTGGGGTACTGAAAGAAAATTTAAAAAAAGAAATCAGGAATGAGTTATAAAAAAATTTCGACATAAACGTCTTCTGATTTGAAACTATGCACCAGAAACCCAATGATATTAAGATCTAATGTTAAACAGAAACCTTTTTTAAAGGGGGCCAACTGGATCAGACACGACGAGTGGAAAAAACCGGACGATCGAGACATGGTGGTAAAGAATAAAAAGTAAAACCCAAAAAAAACCGCAAAAAAAAATTAAAAAATTTTTGCTGTAAATATATCATCCCTACCATTGACTGTAGATCAGCAAAATGATCAATAAGGGACTTAACTTTGTTCCACAAACAACAATTGAAGACTTTTGATTTTGAAATGATTTTTCAGATTTGTCGCAATATAAGATTAAAAATGTTTTTGGTGATAGACCCGACCACACTAGGGAAATTCCATTCAGTGCCTAAAAAAAAAAGCACATATGATCCAGACATAAGTAGCCTCTACTTACATCGTTCAAAAAATAGTAAAGAATGAGGTTATTTAAAATTGGGAAACGTTAAAGAAAGAAGGAGACAAATAATATGAGTAAAAACGAAAAACAGGCTCTTAGGGAATTGCAAAAAATCAAGAAGTGTTTTTGAAAGCAAAAAGGGCGGGGGCCCCGGTCATAATGGGTAAAAGGCTATATCAAAAGGCAGAAAAA